>JAWNNQ010002017.1:65000-252140 GCA_035044765.1 Leucophenga montana | reverse complement strand
GTAAGGCTAGCCCGCCAAACTTGACTCATTTTGAGTTTTCGCATGAAACTTTGTTGTTATTTTTAATTTATACTAATATTTCATCAATTCTAATAAAATGCAACGCATATTTCCAGATCGGACCACTAAAGAATATAATCCATGGTTTATATAAGAAAGCTTTAAACAAGATACATTTTATTTGAAAGTCGAACACACACATTATTCTAAATATTTAGGTTTTGAAAAACTAGAAAAAGAGTGGATGACATGCTTTGTTGTTCATTGGATCGTTATTTACTTATAAAAAATAAAACAAAACAAACACGATATAAAACTTAATATAAAACGCAGTTATGCAAATAGAAAAACAGTGGTCTATTTTAAAGCATGTGGAACATAAAAAACTTGTGAATGCGTAATGCGTTAAACATAATAAGAGAATGAATCGTATGTATTCCAGCATTTTCAATAGATTTTTGGTTGTGTTACCTTAGAAGTCTTATCTGACCAAGTCACAAACCGGTTTGAAGACACTTTTTAGCTTGCGAATTTAGGTATATATTATATATATATATTATTAAATAAAAAAGCCGGCATTCTCAGCATGATATACTAATAGTATTCCGACATAACTAATAAACCGAACGAAAGCTTCACAAGATGTGTGGAGGGTATAATTTGCTGCATTGCTTTGAAACGATAACGAAAATCTGCGTCTTTCTAAATATAAATATAATAAAGTTACACAAGATAAAGTGTTCGCAGATCTTCATTATTTGATAGCGACTTGTCGTAGTACATGTTTGCTGCTCTATTTTGGACATTTGTAACTGCTTTTGACTCAAAACTTCGCGATTTTAACAATTGGAACATGTAATGCTCCTATAGAAACTTATTTCAGAATCGCATAAATATATCAGCAATAATATATTAGATGAGATATACCTACTTACTTATGTGACGCTACAACCGTCTATCGGTCATGTCGGTTAGTGATTCCTGAACATCTGCAACCAGATTATCATTTTCCTTCTTGCAAACGAAAACTTCGAATTAAAAAGTTCCGGTCAGACTTTTAGATACAAATGTCGAGCTTCATTTCTATCACACAACACCTCAACGTCCTCAAGCTACGCAGAACTGCACTAATTGGTTCGAACACAGTTCAAGAATCGGAAAAGTCAACGAACAATTTCCAAAACGGGCCCAACAATATTAACACGGACATGAATAAGCGACGTATTAAACGAAAAGTGAAGGAGAATCCGAGTCTATCGACTTCAAAAATTGTCATGTCATCTTAAAGAATGAGTTGGGCAACATTTCCAGTACTGAATTTGTACGCCATGTGCTGTAGGATCATGACATTAATGGTCGAGTAGCATGAAAAAGAAAACTCAACTCCACTAAGGAGTGCGTTACGCAGCCAATATCATGCTAGGAAGACATAATATTTGCAGACGAGTCAAAGTTCAATATTTATGGCTCGGACGGGATGCAATATGTCTGGCGAGAACAAAATACCGAGCAGCTCCAGAACAAAGCGTTTTCGGTTTTACCACGACTACGATCCAAAGCATAAATCGTTGATGCTGCAGTCTTGGTTGGTCTAGAATTGCTGTCATTTTATGATTCCTCCGGCACAGACACGGAACTTAAATGTCATTTAAAATTAGTGTTTTTAAGTACAACAAAGACTTATTCTCTTAGTGTTTCTATAATCAAATAAGAATAATAATCAGTTACATATACTCAGTTGATATACACATCTTGTAGTAGCTAAAATTTTATAAAACCATTGGTAAGGGTTGTATCCACTTGCATTTGATGTGCGCTTGTACAACGTCATCCATTAACAACTCGCCCAGTTGTATTTTACCCTGTATATCTATGTTATCGTAATCCCAACGCAGACATTCAGCACCGCGCTCAAGTATTTGCTCAATGCCGTTCCACGCAATCATAACACCATTATCCGAGCAGTATTTTTTCGATGGACGATATGCCGGACAGTTGTAGTGTTGCGCCAAATGCTGCATATTAGCAAATATTACATCATTATTGGCCACACCGCCAGACACGACCAGTGCTGGCGGCGCACTGCCAAACATTTGCCTACGCTTATCCAAACAATACTCCAGCGCACGCTGTGTACGATGCATCAGATGACGACTGGTGGCAAACAGCAGACCGGCACAGAAATCACGATAATTACTAATTAAACTATCCGGCGGCGTACATTCAAGACGCTCACGTGCACGTATTGCACGCACCGAATTATTCTTAATGCCGGCAAAGCTAAAATTACAATTACGCTGTTGCGCAAGCGGCAATGGAAACTCAAATGCGTTGGCATTACTTGCTGTACGTGCGGCATGCTCAACAGCACGTCCACCATTCCACAAACGATATTCGGGTAGTATATATAAACGCAGACGACGCGCAATTTTATCGAATGCCTCACCGGGTGCATCGTCTAAACTCTCGCCGAGCAGCAAGAATTGACACGGTCCACGTACAAATGCCAACTGACAATGACCGCCGCTAATGAGCAGACAGAGAAAAGGATATTTGATATTCGACTGGTGTTCCATGCGTGCTTGCAATGCGTGTGCTTCCATGTGATGCACAGGCACTAGCGGCTTTTGATGCAGACGCGCCAAATGTTTAGCAAATCGTAGGCCCACCTGTAGACTGAGCGGCAAGCCCGGACGCGTGGTCACTGCTATGGCATCCAATTGTTGTGCTGTCATGCCGGCGCTGCGCAAGCAACGCTCGAAGACATCATAGATGCGTGCTCGATGCAAATCCTGTGCGCGTGGTGGTATAATGCCTCCATATCTGCATGCAGTGAAGTGATGTTCAACGCGTGCTGTGTTTAATGTCGATTACTGTGTGTTTGCGTTAGTTTTAGTAGTCGAATTGAATTGCTTACCTGGTGTGGAATTCCTGCTGCGAATCGAGCTCGTTGGCCAGCACTTGGCCAGCGCCGTTGACAATGGCTATGCCGGTGTCATCGCACGATGTCTCTATGCCCAAAACACACAATAAACGCACATGCCGTGTACGCTGTGTACGCTGCATACGCAGAGAGAGTGCTAACATATTTTTGAATTATTAATATAATACTTTATATACAATTTTATGCAATACCAAAAGTCTGCCGCATTTGTTGTTGTTGTTGAATGGCTGAATCGTATGTGCGAGCGAGTGTGCTGCTACACAGAATATATGCCAAACTGTACAAGTGTGAGTGTGATAGCAGATTGACACTGCAAGTAACAGAATTTTCGGAATGCCCATCTGCTAAGCAGTGAAGTTGGCAGCACTAATGGTAGCGCGCAAATTTAAAATGATATTCGAAACTAATGCAAAAGAAAGGTTTTAATAAAAGCATTGGCGTAACCACGGTGGCGAGCTGAGGAACGTGCCCCCTCCCAACAAAATTTTTGTTCAGTACAAAAATAATTTTTTCGCATCATCATACTCTTCACACATAGTGTGAATCTTAATATATAAAAACGTTCGTGCAGAAACCCAAAAACTGATAATGTTTTAATGTAGAAGAGTAGGCATTGAAAAGTATGTATTGTATGTCATACAAAGACTTTATAAAATTCATAATCATTTCAGTCCTGAACGTAAGACGAAGCAGTTCAGTACGGACAATAAACTAAATTTAAATAATTCCAAATTTAAAGTAATTTTGGTTCAGTTTGGAACATAAAAATCTTCTAAAAGTCTCGCTTCGTTATGTCTAACAACCGTAAAAATGTCGTGGCAGAAGACGGTGCTCGCCCCTCCCATCGAGTTCTTGGCGGATCGGGTGGTGGCCAATCGAGCATAATATTTGGCGATGATGAACCGCAGAGACGTGCACCCAATAAACCAAAGCCGCAGGATGATTCTAGCAACATGCGGGCTGCCATGGGCGCATTCGTCGCCACTGAGAAAAAGAAGGATGGAGCCGCCGGAGAGAAGAAGAAAGACGATTCTGGGGTAGCCGCCGCCGGAAAGTCAACTACTGGCAATATTAGTAGAACTGGACGTGTACCTCCAGGAGGTTACTGCTCGGACATTTTTGGAAGTAGACAATGAAGAGGGCGGTGAACTAACACAATTATACTAACTAAAATCGTCCACATAATAATCGCCGTACACCGAAATAATTATACCCTACACTACAATTACCAACACTATAATCCCTAAAAAATCTTTGGCTCTTTGAAAAAAAACAATTGTGTTTACATTTCATAGTAATTCATATGAATTTCTGTGTGTATAATAGTTTCAGTTGGCATGAAATATATTAGAGATATCTAATAAATTACAATGTATTATGATAGAATGAACTCAAAGAATATTTTTCTATCGACGTACCACCGCAGAAAAAAAAGCAGATGGAGAAGACCCGTCCAAATTACCATTTTTGACATCGGTTTCTATTCAGTTTCCGTTTGATAGGTACCGCAGGAGTGAAAATATCCACGAAAATGTGTTTTCTGAGTCGGTGGTCGCAACTTTTAAGAACCTAATAAAAATTAAAGGGTGCTTTAGTATTAAAATACAAAGTGGTTATGCTGCTATTAAAAAGCCCTGTACACGTGCTTAGATAGAATTATCTGGTGTAACAACTGTTTTCCACAGCGATAAATTTCTTTTTAGTTTAACATTGACGCAAATATTTATAGAAAATATGTTTTTTTATTTAACTTGACTTCTGTTTTCTACATACGCTTATAGTATATTTGTTTATTATGCTTAAATGCCGTGTAAGCCAGTGATGAGTACAATAAATTTTAAATGGTGAATCAAACTAGCTGATTTGTTTTTACATAAAAATAAAGCAGATAGTAAAAGTGAAATATGAGATTTTTATTAATATTAATTTTATTAGTGACCTATTTAATCAATACATGAAGTTTGACTGGCTCAAGTTCATTTTACATGATCATTAGATGTATAGAAGCTCATATGATACACAGTGTGTTTGCGCTGAGAAGCATTATAAATATAAGTAGCAAAGACTTGCAATGTGAGACTGATGAGAGCTTGTACCTAAGTTCGAAACACGTGAAGAATTTACTCGTTCAATTGGTGTTTAAACTCTACAAGGGAATCTTCCAGCCATAGATCTGTGATAGCAACAGTGATCGCCTCAGAAAGAATGTTAAGTATTGTATTAGACTCAACTTCTACAATATATCCGGAAAGGCTACCAGTGAGTATATTTTGTTATCAAGCGACTTCTCTACCAGCGCTACCAAGCTGTAGATTTACCCCTGTAAGCATGTTGTGAGCACGTTAGCCTCTTTCTGGCAATTGTTTGCACTAGGAAGATCTGAATTTCTCTTTCTAAAGTTGTAAGCAAAAAATTAAAGGAGAGGCTTATCACTTGAAAGTTCTTTAGTTATTAATGTTTTGAAGGAATAAAAATTACCTGAAATGCTCTGCATAAATTGGTTATATAATTGAGATTGCGTGCGCTTCTGAACATGACTAAAATCCATGGTTTAATAATTCAGAATGCAGGACTGAAAGGATTTAATGATCCATTTAATTTTATTCAGGTTTACAATTTGATCAAATAACTGAATGAAAACTCCAACTGTTCCAATCCAGTTATTGGCTACAGAGCTACACGCTGAAATGTGGGTGTTCATAAGGAATTCAAGCGTTTCTTGACCAGTTTCTTAACACTTCATCCGGTTTTCTGATGTAGTGCGGAGATTTGAATAGAATTTTTCTGAGTTGATTTAATATCACTGCAGAAGTGGCTCCATGAAAGCTACACTGTCTTTTTTTAATGCGTTTTTGGAAACATGGAGTCTTTGGAGCCTTCGCTTTATTGCATAAGTAGCTACAGTTTCTGTGAAGATTTTCTAGCTTTTTCTTTGACTTCCAAGTCAGTTTGATTTGGTTTTTGGTTTTCGTCAGAGACATAGAGCAGTCGTACGTATAAATCTCAGCGATGGCTTCGTACTTTGCACCGTCTATACGATATAGCTTACACATGCGTTTTTCCAATTAATATCTATTTAAGAACATATAATGTTTGTTATTATTGATATTATCAGTTAATTGAAAGCCGTATTATTCAATCGATGAGTTAAATAGCTGTTTTGTTACACCAGGGAAACATCCATTTGCACTTGCTTAGACCTTAGAGTATGTTTGGCGGCGAGTTTATCCAATATGTTTCAAATAATCATCGGGCTGCGGCGATTGATTCATCGATAAAACTGAAGCGATGCTCCGCGATCCGTAAAATAAAAGCAAAACTAACTTTAGTTCTAATTCTACAAGCTAAGCGCACAGTCGCAACGGAGCTTGGATAGAATTACAACACAATACAAAAATATCGCAGAAAAAATATTGTAAATAAAATTTTTACTTGGTGTTTGTGTTTATATTTTATTCAAGATATTACAAGTGATTTAGTGTATCTTCTGTGACCATCGTTTTTGTGACCATCTCAACGAATCTTTTTAAATATTGGTGGAGACTAACTGGAACCGGTACATTTTTTTTTCAAATAGGAAGGGATTTTATATATGAATATATACCTAGAAGTTGAAGATGGGTGTTCCGCAGGGTGGAGTTCTCTCCCCTCTTCTGTTCAACCTTCATTTGGCAAAGATGCCTCTTTTCCCTCCCTGTATAGAATTGGTGACCTATGCAGATGCTCGTTCCATTTTATCCTCGGGCGTGAACGTCGATGAAATTTGTGCGAGAATTAATATTTATTTGGAGAATTTATAGAATTTTTTTAATGCTCGCAACCTCAAGCTTTCAACTCACAATTCATCTGACCACGTGTGAAGTGATGGAAGTGTACGAGAGATTTTAAACACGACAGAGAGTGATTTAGATTCAGCGAGCTACAATTCACCGGATAAAGTATGTTGTAGACAAGGGGAATTTAGCCGTTCCATAATTTTATTTGTAGTATATCATTAAGTTATAACGGTAATTTCAATTCAATTTTTAAATAACCTAATGATTACGAATCGCTGTGTGATTGGCAATTCATGCACATCAAACACAACACTTTGCAGCGAACAGCTGTGCGCAACACACGCACACACACGCACACACCTACTTATTTACACATAGTGGTCGAAGCGCGGCGCACGTGTATCTTACAACATTGCAAACGTTTTCGTTTGTTTATTGTTTTAATTGTTATTCAAAAAGCAAACACAGCACACACTGCTGACAAATGGCAAGCTCACGTATATTCGTGTCCAACTTGTCTGCGCACACAACCGAGAAGGATTTGCGTCAACTCTTTCAGGACTACGGCTACGTTGAACGCGTTGAGCTAAAGAGCAAACAAAACCCGGAAGATGCTGTGGATGCAGAACCAAAAATCATAGCATTCGTAACGCTACAGATCGATGCAAATGATGTGCAATATTGTAAGTTAATAGACATTGTAATTTATTACTGTTTAACAGAATCACTCTTGTTACGCAGGTGTCAACGAGCTAAGCTATTACAGTTTAAATGGCGCGCGCATCAAGGTTTCGGTTGCAAAGGAATCTTTTCTTGATCGTCTCAAACGCGAACGTGAGGAGGCTGAACAGCTGAAGACTGGACAACAAAATGAAACGGAATTTGTAGAGCAAACCTCGGAACTGCTACAGCAGAACTATCAAAATACACGCCGCAGATTCGCGGAAGATGAGGAACTTGATGATGATGATATAGCACCGGAATTGTTAATTACCAAAAAACGTGCTGCCAGCTCAATGCTCAATGGCAAGGTATGTATATTTTTTTATTTATATAAATACATATGTATATAGCTGGTTCTCGCAAATATTGTATGCGTCCACATATGACGAGCATAGTTAATACGTAGGTATTCATACGGCGAGTGGTTGGTATGGTGGCTAACTGAAAAAGTGGGGAGGATCACACCCATTGATATATATATATATATCTTTTTTTATACAAAAAGTCGAGAGTGGTGGGGGATGGGGGGTGGTTTGTATAGTAGCTACCATAAATAGTAGGCGTGGCAATGCAATTTTGATACTCTATTAAACTGCAATAAAAAGAAGTAAATCTGCCGAACATCCAGACAGACTATACGTGACATGCCAGATCGTACCAATTTATGACAGTTCTAATTACAGTCGGAAAATGCAACCTCTAAAAATGCATGCTGTATATAAAGATATATGTAAGTAAAAGTTCTTTAATGCATTTCATATTTTCTATACATTTTAGATTGTCATACAAAATAATTATGATGTTACGCCGCTGCATATAATCGAGAGAAAGAAGCAACAACACAAGCAACAGCAGACACAGCTAGATGCCAAATCAACTGCAGCAGATGAAAAGCGCAAAAAATCGCTTAATAATATGAAAAATGCATATCAGCAACAGAAAAGTGCTATACAACAAGCTTTGGCCGGATATGATGGGACAGCTGCCAAGAAGATTAAGTTCGAGGATGCTGATGAGGAGGAAGATGTGTCGAAGACACAATTGAAAAAGAAAACTAAGCAACCGAAACTCTTCGATGATGATGATGATGATTATAAAGAAGAGGATACTAAACTACCCGAGTACAAAGGCAAAAAAGGCGAAAAACTTGTACAACTGCAGAGCAATCAAAGTTTGGATCCACGTTTTCGCATTGGCGAACGTTTTGTTGATGACGACGAGGATGATGACGAAGATAATGCCGACGAAGCGCCGCAGCAGCATAATGAGACTAACGAACGCGATTGGCAATTGGGCATACTCGAACAAGTGGTGGGCACAAAAATTGATACAACACAAAATGCCGCAGCTAGAAATAAGAAAATGATGCGTTATGATCCATCAAAGGAGGAACATAACAAATATCTACGCCAACAAAAGACAAAATCCGATGATGAAACTGAAGTTCAGTCAAACGCTAAGACACAAAAGCAAAATAAAAACAAAGTAAAAGATTCAAACGTCTCTGGTTCAATAACAACAACAGTAGCAGCAGCAGAAGTTTCGAAGGAGGTCTTCTATCACGTCACCGATACATTACAGCAATCGCTTAAAGCACGCGGTGATGGTTTTAGTTTGTTAAATATGTTCGGCACTGCAGAGGTCATAGAACGTGAGGATCAATTGAAACAGCTAAGCAATGAGAAAATATTAGTAAATAAAGTGAACAAATCGGCTGCAACAGCTGCATTAAATCCATTCAGTTATGATTCCTCGTCTTCAGAAGATGAAGCAACAGTAGCAGCAGATGCCAACACGGAGGTGGCTACTACTAATGCCGCGCCGGACTCTAAGAACGTCAAGTCAACAAAAACGAAAAAACTGAAAGTTTTTGTTGAAACATTTTTTATGCCGAAACAGGATGTGCGCTTAAAGGGTAAGTGTATGCTAAACATGTTCTATTTATCATTCTGTTATGTACAAGTTCTTCAAAGTAGTGTGTATTTCGACAGTGATAAAAATACTCGTATTTTTTATTTATTTGCGGACTTTTTTAAGTCAAATTTATGGTTCAACGGATTATATTAACTTGACTTATACGTACAACATTCGTGAGTCAAAGTTTATTCCGATAATATACGACGAAACAGTGTTTTAAAAAAGAAATTTGTTGGATGAACATTTTTCCAGTGGTTTAGATACATTCCTAGTATTGTTCTCAGACTCTGGGCTGATGTACTTTGCCAAAAATTTTACTAGTTGTTTTCCACACAGATGAAAAAATGACATTATTATTATTACGCTTCATAAAACGACGTCGGAAATACGATATATCTTAATACAAGAGCATTGAACAGGAGCTGTCAGCTATTTCTATGGTGTTTGAACAAATTTTTATTGACTAACTGAAATATTTTTTCAGTACGATCTATTCTCCGTTTTTGAAAAAAAGAAAACAAAAATGTGGCCATTTATATACTATATTAGAAATGCATAATTTTGATGGCGTATTACCACAAAATCAGCTTAAATCAGCCACTGCATCAAATCGGGCGTTTGTTTCGAACGCAATATGAAGTGAACTTCTGCTGGGGCAGGCCATGTGTCATCGACCGGTGAGTGAGTGGTGTCTAATGCAAATCGTTGGAAGAAGCGATTTCTTGCGACTATCCAGTTGCGACCAGTTGAGATGCCACCATAGTGAACGCCTCATCCGTGCAATCTTCGGAAAACTTGCAGCAGTAAAACCTTTTTGCATTTAAATAGAAATCTACGCAAGACTTTGGAAGGTTCCATTCCAAACTATTCCATATTTGGGTTAGCTCAATCTAATTGGTAATAACTGGACTAGCTCCAGCGAAGTATCACTGAACTTACTAATGAGTTTTTATTTCCTTAATTGCTCCAGTTTAAAGAAAGCATACTCTGAGCGCCACAGTGGACGCTTTCCATCTGCTTGCTAACAAATGGTAAAAATTGGGTATAAATTAGGCGATCAAAAGTTTCAAACCTGCGACTTTGTTCGCAGTCCTTTTAAGTATTATTTCCGGTATATTTTAAACATTTATTAAGGATTCCAACAGATATACAAATTAAATCATATCTTTTTTTACCTTGATTGGTAAAAAACGAAGAAATATTCTTCATTTCCAAACTAAAAGTACTATAGATAGGATGCATTTTCATATCCTTAACTTAAGAAATCATACAAACTTTCATCGCCCTCAAATTTTTTGTTTTCGCGACAAAAAGCAGCCTATGTTCATCTATCTCTACTTAAAAATTTATAAAAATTGGTTCAGCGGATTAGGCGAGAAAACGTAACAGACAGACAGACAGAGTTACTTTCTCATTTATTTTGTAATATTAGGATAGATATATCAGCATATTGAATGCGTTTGTTTTTTTTTTTTTTTTTTTAAATCGATGTTTTGTGGGCAGCAGATGATCCAAATCCAAAATTTACACCTGATACTTTCTTCGGCTAACGCATACATGATAAATCGATCCAACACAACTAAACAATAATTCTCAGCCTTTCAAAGTATTCTATTCCATCTGCACGAAATAAGCTATGAGCCACTGTAAGATAGTACGCCTACTAATGTGTATTATATATAAGGTAGTTGAAAACGTTAACTTCGGTTGAACCGAAGCTCGCATATTAAATATCGATTCGATTCCATAAGAAAATATAAAGAAAAAAAAGACAATATTCTAACTTCTTAAATCACACATAATTTTTATATATAAACACGCTTTTAGAAAAATGTATTTACATATGTATACGTGTGTGTGTGAAAGTCAACAAAACTTAAACTTCTTACACATAATTACTTGGCTAGGAGAGTCTTGAAACCGGTTTCGTATTGTTTATCATCTTGCTTGGCACTGTCTTCTCAGGATCTACATGCACGCAGCAACTCACGGTTAGCAAACCGGTTAGGTAAAGTTGATGATTTCGTTTTCTGTGGCGACAGTGGTGCTAGAGAGTCTTCGCTCCTTCGCTAAGTCAAACGATCCTGGTGACTTATGTAAATCATAAGGCGATGCCGGCTTCGATCCCATTTCTGATGCACGGCTGTTTGGGTTGCAGTGTACACACGTCTCTCCCCGGATAGCCATCGGGCAGCACCTCGACTTAAAAACGACTTTGTTCGGCTTCGGTTTCATTTTTCGCTGCTATTTGCAATAATCTATCCTTGCCAATCTTATGTGCGCTCAGATAATTTTGTTTATACAAAAAATACAATATATGACCTTATCGGCATACGAACAAGCACAAAATAAAATTGTTTTGAAAGTATTTTGATAGAAACTGTGTCGACCGACAGTGACAGTTAATAAAAAGCATATTATGTTAAAAATCTATTTTAGTCTTTGGTTTTATCAAAAAATTTATGTTTCTAGGCGTGGTGATGATGAGTCCCATCCAAGAGACATCAGAGCGGTTGACCTACAAGGCAACATATTTACAGCGGGCATACCAAGCATCCTTGACAAAGCGTTCACTGTCGACACGTACGCAGGATGCAATGTTACAAGTCCAGCTGAACGCACAAGACACAACAACATCGCCACTGTCTGTGATAGCGTGAAGGATAACTTGAGGCATTCAATTTCGTGTCGCGCACAAGAACTCGGCCTTTCGCAGACGACTTGGCGAATTTTGAGGGACTTGAGCATACATCCGTACAAAATTCAACCGAACCAGAAGCTGAAGAAAAACTACCATAGACAACGCTGACAGTGTTCTGGAGTAGTTGGAAGCGGGACCCAATTTCTGCAAAAGAAAACCACATTTAGCGAAAAGGCGCATTTCCGGCTCACTGGCTTCGTGAACAAGCACAATTGCGGGATTCGGGACGATGCCAATGCACACGGAGTCCACCAATTGACAATGCATCCGCAGAAAGTGACTGTTTGATATAGTTTGAGAACCGAAAATGGCATTGTCATTACCATCAACGGAGAGTGCTACCGATCGATGATTATCAATTTCTTGTGGCGATTTGATGCTGTTACGACTTTTTCTTGTAGAATCACCTCAATGCGCAGCTCTATGCCAATAATCCGCAAACAACCGGTGCTCCCAAGGTCAACATAATCCGTGCGAAAACACAAATTCAGTCTGATCTATGCGCAAGAGTCAACGAAAACTGGACTTCTCCGATGCGCGATATATAACTGTCTCTATCTCTCTTTCTGCATCTATGTGCTTTATACACACATCAGCGCAATCAGACATCAGAACGCGCCAAGCTCAAAATCAAATTGAAGAGCGATTGCAAAAATTTATTCTCTGCGCATTTAATTATTTCTTTCTTTCTAACGCTCTCTTATTCGAAAACAATATAAATCGCGAATTAAATTCAACTGAAAAGTTTTTTATTTTTAAACTTCAAACATTAAAATTTTATGAACAAAATTTTTTTTTTATTGTATTCCCTGGCGCAACTTGTAGAAATGTTCCACCAATTTGCGCACATATTCCTGTAGAATAAGCATGCGATCCGTTGACGGGGTCTTTGTTTTAATAAATTTTACTGTATATGGTTTACTGATTGTCACCTCTTTGAGTATTACAATCTCGCATCCCTTTCCCCACATAACATCTTTGCGGTTTGGATAGATTTTCGCTAGGGCAGCGAACATTTCATTTGCAATATTTCTTGCTTTAGTGTTTTCGGCCGGCAGTACATCGATTCTTCGTTCAATGTTTAGGTCGCAGCGCTCTTTCAAAGCTTCCAAGCATTCCGTCTGTTCTCCAAGTACATCAAAAGATTTGAACAGCGACAGATTGACGATTTCTGTGAAAGTTTCTTTAGTATTTCCCTCGTCGCATATGCGCACGACTATCAAATTTTGTGTGGAATTTATTGCAAGGATTTTGCCCTCATAAGCCTCATGGCAATCAAATCTGTAACGGACAGTCGCGCCAACGCAGCAACGATTTATTAATTCTTCAGATTTAGTTGGGATCGACATGACTCTCAACTTAAGACTGTGGTGCTCAATTAAAAGTTTCAAGGAATTGTTTCAAAATTGATTTAAAAGCGCTGCCTACTTGTGAACGATTTGGTTGGAGTAAATTTCTAACAGATTCGTTTGTCTCTCCGTTGTCACCTTGATAGTGAAATCATTTGATTAAATAAACTAAGCAGTTGCAGATTTAAAAGGTTTTGTTTATTTATTTTCTGTTTATGTATGGTTATCTGAGAGCCAATGTTCTTCACCCGCCATGTGAAACCTTTACTCCTCGATGTATTACAATTGCGTGTTGATAAATGTTCCTTTTTTTTTTCATTTAAAGAAACATTTTTTGGTTGGGATATATAGATTATAAGACATAATTGTAATATAAAATAGATCCAAGTAATCTTGTTGAAGTTTTGGTTTCACAAGAAGTTTATGTTTTAACATTACTTTAATAATTTATTTGTAATTTATATTATTGACATTGGAGTATACATATTTATTTTTATTATTATTAGTTTTTGCTTTTGTTTTGACAATTTGTATTAACTATACGATTCTTTTCTTTTCTTTCAGAGGGTGCCAAATTCTTTAAATATACCAAAAAGAAGGAAATTGAAGAGAACTATGAAGAGATACGTAATCGTCTGAAAATGTTGATTAAAACTAAAATTACGAAATCCAAGAAAAGTTTACTTGCGAGCGGTGTTAAAAAGCGTAGAAGTAAAAAGATACGTTAAAGATTTATACATATTTATACATATTTATATATATATATATATATATATATATATATATTATATATATATATATATATATATATATATATATATATATATATATATATATATATATATATATATATATATATATATATATATATATATATATATATATTTAAACTCTTCATACATAGAATGTGCATCTAGATAGCAATATAATTTTTCTACGCCTTAAAGAGCTATTTGTTTCATATACATATTTTTGATTTGCACTATTACGACGTGGCGTTCTAACTAAGTTCGTCTGTCCGCCTGTTTATCTGTATACCGTGTACAAGTAATATTTTTAACAGAGTATATTGGTTTTGTTGAACTGTAAAAATGTATATAACATAGAGAAGGAACCATCGTTAAACCATATAGTATATATATTAGCAATACCCGTCCGTTCGTCCGTATGTCTGTCGGAGAGAAAAGTGCTCTGACTAAAAAAGACTAACAGAGATGCCACAGGAATCGATTTCGTTTGAATTTCGCTTCAATTCCAATTCACCATGCCACAGATCTCGTTTTATAGCGAATTGCAAATTGCCTGTAATTGAGCTGGTGATTTGATTAAATATGATATGACCTTAGCACACGATTATCTTCATTCAAACGCGCTTGGCGCTGCTGAGCAACCTCCAGCAGCTGCTCCCCAATCTTAGTCCTCATCTCACAAACTTTGACATGCTCTTTCCTTTCCTTAAGCGGACCGAGCCATTCGCAGCCCACGGTTTCATAGTAGCATTTGCGCAGACGCTCCGGGCACTGAGTCTTTATATGCTTACACAATTTTCCGTGTCCCAACCGGATCTGACAACAGGCACATTTTGTAATAATGTATTCATTTATGTGTTCGTCTATTAAATTCCGCACAGGCGGTCCATGACCAAAAGACACATGACATGCCGTACAATGCATTTCCTCACGAAAGTATTTTTGAGCTAAAATGTAATCATGATAGCAGCCTCCTATGTAGTATATGTGTGCATTGGGGCATTGATACATCGCTGCTAAGGGCGCTGAGTTGGACGCGGTGCACACCACTAATTCCTGCAATTGCTGCGAGAGTAGCTCGTCGTGGTAACGAGCGGAAGCGTCGGAGACTACAGCGGAATTTGACTGCAATGCCACCAATTCGTTGTTGTTGTTGGTAGTAGAATCCGCGTTGACTTCATCGCGCACTATTGAACAGTCTTTAGAGGCTTTATATTTTGCTGAAGTGAGTTGAGCTTGTTTGACGTTGAGTTTTTTTGACATTGACAGTAAAAAGAAATGGTCCGGATTTAGGGAAAGCGGCCAGTGATGCCAACTCCAACAGCTGCTATGAAAAAAATCAGTGCTTACAGTTTTAGCAATAAAAATAATAAAATTTTGAAGAAAAAGAAATAATTATTTGAAAACGTGCTATACGAGTACTTCATCTGGAAGGCCATGATATTTTCTACATTTTGGCGTATGAATTCTTGGCTGAACGTGTACAGACCTTCTAACGTTTCAATGAAAAGCATCAACACTTCAAATAATGAAAGTTAACTTAAAAGGCTCGAATTAATTTCGCAGTATGTTCCATTTTTTGGTAACAATTTCAAAGATCATGGAAACTAAGGCAAACGATCATTTTAGTTACACTAGTTTACAATCAAAATATAAATTTGGTCCTATTTCAGTCGAAGTAGTACCATTTCCGAGAAAATCGCTTTTAAAATTTGCTGAGACTTACGAATTGTTTAAAAAAGTTTATGATTTAAATGATGATCCAAGACCTAGACGACCCGAATCATCTAATCGTGCTGAATTAGTGGAAAAAAGTAAGTGAAATAATCGATATCGATGCAAATTTCACTGTGAGAATAATGGCAGAAGTATTAAATTCATCTTACTGTAAAAACTACAAAATATTAACTGAAGATTTGAGTGTGAAAGGTGTGTGAACGTTTTGTGCCACATCAGTTAAATTATAATCAAAAAATCGCTCATGTAGAGCATTGCAAAGACATCATTTTATCAGCTGAAAACGTTTCAGATTTTCTTGATTCGATCATAGCTGGTGATGAAACATGGTGTTTTAAATATGATCCTGAAACTAAGCGACAATCTGCAGAATGAAAGTCAAAAGACAAGCCAAAACCTAAATACTTGCGTTTTCAGAAGTCAAGAAAATCTTGATAGCTTTCTATGATTCCAAGGCTATTCAAGGAATTTGTTCAAGAAAGTCAAACTGTCAATGGAGAACATTATTTACAAGTTTTACATTGTTTGTGGTGGAGAGTTCTATTCCAAAGAAAAGTAGCTGTTTTTATAGCATTATAATGCACCATCTCACAAGACCAAAAAAGTCTATGAATGAATTTTTGATGAAAAAACTGATTTGTCTCATCGGCCACCCTCCGCATTTGCCTGATCTATCACCGTGCGGGTTATTTTCTCTTCCCAAAAATGAATACTGCAATGAAAGGCGCTTTTTACGATGACATTCCAATCATACAAGCAGACGTGACACAGGTGCTAAAGAACATTCCAAAAAGCGAGTTTAAAAAGAATTTTAATATGAATTTAAGAAGCTAAAAAGACTATGATGAAACGGGTGACTGACGTAGGTAATAGAAAATGGTCATAATACTGTAAACCGAATCTTTAATACAAATTATACGAAATTTCATCTATATATATAAAAATGGAAGTATGTATGTAGGTTCCCCATTGACTGCGAAACCGCTCAACCTATTTTGATCAAATTTTGTGGCAATATTCAAAATAGTCCCGTGGGTGATCCTGTGATCGTGGCGATTGGATAAACAGAAAATGGGGAGGGCGGCGTATAACGTCGCGGGGACTTACTAGTATCGTATATAAGTAATATACAAACGAGTACTCCAAGCATGCAACAAAAACTATAACCTGTGAATCCAAAAGTAGGCTGTACTTTTGTACGTATATGGAGCTATCTAAACGGCGCCAAAACTCTTGACAATATTGCGTTTAACCAACGTCAGTAAGCTTCTATTGAAAGCACACATGACAGAGACCATAAGGAAATGCACAAAGGCAATACTTGTGTGCAGGAAACTGGCCGGAAAATCTGGGCGGTGCAACCCGAAGAACATGCTCTGGCTCTACAACATGGTAGTGAAGCCAATGCTACTATATGGCATAGTCGTGTGGGGAGAAAGAGCAAGTCAGGTGACAGCCACTAGGGCGCTCAACTCCCTACAAAGACTAGCGTGTGTCTGCATCACAGGGGCAATGCGCACGTGCCCAACAGGAGCGTTGGAAGCTATTCTGGATTTATCACCACTCCATCTGGCAATTGAACACAGAATAAAAGAAACACTTTTAAGACTATCAGTCGGGGAGAATAAGGTTACCTCGCAGATCTGTCAGAAATGCCTCCATACATGGACTAATGTCCATGCCTAGAGACGAAATGACACAGAGGAACATATTTGATCTGAACTTTATCATTAAATGGTCCGACAAAAAATCGTGGACGTCTGAGAATGCATACGTATTAAAACCACACACCATCAAGTGGTATACGGATGGATCCTTGATAGAAGAGGGTACAGGCCTAGGAGTAGTAGGCCCTAGGACTCACTACTGGTTGTCGCTGGGAAAACACACCAGTATCTTCCAAGCAGAGATGTGCGCCATAATTAGATGTGCACAATTCAACCTAGTTAGAGGTTATCACAACTGTGATATCGCTATTCTCTCAGATAGCCAGGCAGCGTTAAAAGCACTTAACTCCAACGTAGTTAAGACAAAGCTGGTGCTCGAAGCAAATGGTCTATTGGAAAAACTAGGCGAACACAACAGAGTATCTCCGCTGTAGGTGTCAGGGCATAACAATATTCCGGGTAATGAACAAGCGGACAAGCTCGCTAGAAAAGGAGCGGCAACGCTATTGATAGGACCTGAGCCGTATTGCGGCATAGGGAGACACACTATATCGACAGTAATCCGCAAGAAGAACTATATAGGAAAAGAACAACACAGGGCTACAAGTCAAGGACTTAAAACAAGCAAAGTTACTGCTAGGGGATTACAAGTCGAGCAGAACGAAAACTATGCTCCAACTAGGTAGGAACCAATTATGAATGCTAACAGGACTGCTAACAGGCCACTGTAGACTAAAGAAACATTTATATGTTTTGGGCATACATAACTCACCCGAATGCAGATTCTGTGCCCATGAAGAGGAGACCACTCTTCACATTCATGCTGAATGTGAAGCTGTAGCTAGAAGCAGACTGCAAGTGCTAGATAATCACTATATTAGAAAGGAGCAACTGCGAAGTCTGGATTCTAGGAAAGTACTAAGATTCATTCAAGATGTAGGCTTAGGGCACATCATCTAACTCAGTAGACCTTTTAGGTCGCAGTTTCATATGTCGTCATCATAAATAAATAAATAAAATACCAACGTCATACACTACTTCGAAGTTATCACACGATTAGGTTTGAGTTCAATTTCGGCACCAAACTGCTTTCATGCCTGCTGTCAATGACTGTCAAACACAAACTTAATGTTGCAGATTGAGTACTTCAGGTACTACGCTTATATCCATATAATTCAAAATTCAATAAGTTACTGACTTATCTGACTTATCAAATTGGGTATGTACATATGTACATTATAGTAGTATTATAGTATTGTATATGGATAATATATGTCAATATGTTATCTATATAGCTCCAGCTCCAATTTTATAACTACGCTTTAAAAAATGCAAAGATTATTTAACTTTTCACACACATTTTTATTAAAATTTTCGTTTTTTTTTCTTTTTTCAATACTAAAAGAAGAAGAGAGAAAAAAAGAACAACTTAACTAAATCCATAAATATTTGGCTAAAGACTATGTACGGGTATTTATATGTTAAAATTCTTTGCGTTTATTTATCGCACGTTAGCCTACGTATTTAAATTAAAATTATAGCTTTTATTGTTTCTGATTAAAAAATGCATTTGGTACAATAACTTGGATGTTTGGGATTACATCTAAATAAACGAGAAAAAAGAACAAAAAAAAAAAAAAGTAAAAAAAAAAAGTAAAAAAAAAAGAAACGTATTTAAGGCGAACTTAAAAACTAAATTAAGTAAATTGTGGCACAGTTTTTGGCACGTTTTAAACTTAGTTTAAAGTTGGTTTTCTTATTATTTGTCTTATTTTTTTGGTTTGGTTTCTTTCGCTGTATGTGTTTTATGTAATGCTATTTTGGATATGGAAAAGATTATAATGTGCACGTTCACCAGTGCACTTTGAGCACTTCTTAAGGAACGCTCTGCACAGTATTGAGAACATGTTCACTTACAAGCTGTTCACTACATCAGCTGTTTTATATTGTGCCAGTTGATTGCAAAGTGCACAATTGCGTTCACGAAGTAGAGTGAACAGTAAACACTTATCATTGAGCAGTTAACATGTTCCAGTGGTGTACGCTCAATAAAAAAAGCAATATCAACTTAAGCCTATGTAGTATATGTAAGTAGTAGTTACCTATCTAAAGGATTTTATATTAAGTAAAATTTAAGTCTGCTTAGTAGCAAAACAAAAAAAAAAAGTAAGAAATCTCATTGGTATTCGAGCAGATTAAGCTTTTGTATGCACGCAGAATGGCTTTTAAAATAATTAGAATCAAAAAAAAAAAAAAAAAAAAAAGAAGTTCTTAAAACATAAATGACATCAATGAAGTTTCGTAATCTCAATGCAGTTTAATTTCATTCATTCCATCCTGTGTGCATAAATTGTTCTTTTTGGCACATTATGTAAATCTTCAAATTTTTACCGAGATTCTTACTTAGTTTGGTACAACGGTGCCAGTATTATCGCCTTCAGCATCATTAATACCATTATTAGTGGTATCAGTATAGACGGTGACAACTTCGGCTATAACATCATCAATGACCAGACTGTCTACATGTTCGTCGTCCTCCTCCTGTGCATCTTCTAGTTCCTCATTTGGAGGATCCTCTTCCTCCATTGGTATTGTTTCTTTGGTATCGTTATTTTGTTCTTTGTTTATTGTTGCTGTTGTTGTTGTTGTTGTTGTTGTTTCTGTTGTTGCTGTTGTTTCTGTTGTTTCTGTTGTTGTTGTCGTCGCTGGTGTTGTTATAATAGCTGCTAGTTCTGTTAATGTTTTGGCTGTACTCTGTTCGTCATCATCAGCTCCATCTGTTATCTCCATTGGTTGCTCCTTAGCAATATTTGCTAATTTAATTTGTGCAGTTTTTATTGTCGGCGCTGTTTGTGTTTCATGCATTATATTCGCTGCTCCTTCTTCTATTTGTCGCTTTGCTGCCAGTGTTTCAATTGCCACCACTGTACGTTCCAGTAGATTCATTAAACGCTCCTCACGTGCATCCATACGCTTGAGCAGCTCCTCATCACGTTTCTCACGTCGCTTTAGATACTCAATAAGTTCATAGTTGGTGCTATCGCCACCATCCGTTGAAGTGGACAATTTGCGTTTGCTCTTCAACGATAGCTGTGAGCTGCAATCGGATAGATTATCGGTATCCACAATGACATCCGGATGCAGTATATTCGGATCGATGTTCGGTGAGTAGTAGTTCTGTGAGCTGCAAGAAGCGGAGAGTGCGGGAGAATAACACATACTGAAGGTGGGTTATAGTTAGGTTTCCATTTATATCAAAACACTTACCCATTGTAATTGGATTGCATTAGCTGTATATCATCGGGATTGAATTCGCCATCAGACAGTGGTTCTGATCTGTAAAGGAAGCGGCGCATGAAGCTTAGTCATACCAAAAAAATTTCATTCTATAAAATATTCTTTGTACAAAACATCAAAGCAAAATAAGAGAAAACATTAAATTCGGCATAGTCCGAACTTTTGTGATCTTCAGATTTTTTATTTTTTTTTTTAAAGATATGACGAAATAGTCAAAATATTTGAGTTTTAACTTGAGTTGACATAATGATAAAGTGTAGAGAGTAAGAGCATCATCATATATTTTAACACAGGAAAAATCATGAAACCATGGCTTTAGTCATCTTCAGAAGCTGCCTAATATCAATTACATTCTCTTTTGCTTACAACTTTCCAAAGAATAGTTCAAATCTTCTTAAGGTACACAATTGATAGAAACGATCGACAATGTTTTTATAACATGCATACAGAGTAAGTAAATCTACTGAAACAGCTCAACACATCGGAAAAGAAAGCGTTCAACAAACTGTTAGAAGGCATGGAATACAGCTGGAGGCCAGCACTGAAGAAAAAGAGATATCAGGACTCGTTTCGAGAGAGAGTCTAAATAAGCGCGTCTCATGTGATAGAACTCGTTCAATACTCCACACAGAAAAATATATGTAGTCAATATCTACATAGACGGTTCCAATCTGGAAGGCCGCGTAGAAGGAGTGATTTTTTCATATGAAGTTAGCGTTGGGATTACATCCACGATAGTGTCACCCAGTCAGGGGTTACTGCTATGCTGAACTCAATGGTTTGCCGAAGTAGATGTGCAGTTAGTGTAAAGTTCGTTCACCTTCACACGGACAGCCAATTTGTTCTCAAAGCCCTTGATGATACATACTCTAATTTAAATACTATTTCTGAATGCACATCTTTTTAATCCAGGGCAGAGCTGGATTGGAATACCACAGGCCAGTTGCAAGCTCTTTTTAAACAATCACATTAAGCATGTAGCTTAAACACGGTGGGACGAGTGGTATTGTAATTGTCTAATGTCTGATAAGCATGCATGCTGTCAGGCTTGGCGTTAGCTCAAACGGTATAGAAGTAGAAGTTGTCGTTACGAAGAGTAGGAGGCATCAGTCCAGCACTTCATGTGCACCTATAAGTCGAAGAAGATTTGTTCGTTTAGGGAGCTACTTTCCGCACGACTTAGTAGAGTTATCAAGTTTGGCAAATCATCAAAATGATACACTCCGCGAGATGGCTAAGAGAATTATGAGATCATATGGTAGAACAATGGACCAATTAGGCCTAATTGAAGCAGACAATTGCTTGCCACTAAAACCTAAATTAACCTTTCTATCTGACTATTAGTTTTATTAGTACTACAGAAATTAAAAAAAAAGTATTCAATTATTTTTGAATTCACCTAATGTACAATTGGTTGTAGCACTGACCTAAGGACTACACAATACTATGTTAGAAATTCTTCTCAACCTTTATTATTATACCCTATACTATTATATTTGTATGCAGAATATGCCATCACGAATAAAAGAGGAATATCGCTTGTGAGGCCAAAGCACCATCGCTTCATAAACAATCATCATAAACAAACATGGGCGTAATTTTGAAACTGTACCAAGTCGCGTTGGGTACTGAATTGTCGGAATACTTAAGCCCGCTGCAGAGACGTCTAGTTCCATTCTAGCCTCCGTAGTGCAGGAGGTGAAGACTTGTGGGCTGAGTGCTTTAGGTTGCGAGCAGTGAAACACTTAACAAATACTCCAATTAAACATTACTTCTTGGACGAATTTCATTGACGTACACACCCGAGGATAAAATGGAGCAATCATCCATATAAGTCATCAATTTTATATAGAGAGAAAGTAGAGGCATCTTGGCTGCATACAAATTGAACAGCAATGGGAGGCGAACTTCACCCTGCGGTACACCCATTTTTAACTTTCGGTATCCCAACCTAGCACTTCTGAACTCAACGTATGCCAACCTATCGTTAAGTTAATTTAATAGCCAGCGTTTGGTTTTATCGGGTAGTGAGGTGGTGGCAAGGCTTTTATGATCAACAGTTTCAAATCTTTTCTTCAAGTGTAGTGTAGTGCCTCCATTACAGCCTCAGCAATAAAATTGTTGATTTCGTTCAAGGAAATGAAGTCGCACAGCGATCTTTTCTGAAACCATGCTGGTAATACGCTATTAGGTAATACGCGATTCAGTCATCGATGGTAATAATAATTGTTTCAAATCTTTTTCAATGACTAAAAGAAGCGATATGGACCTATAAGAAGACCAGAAGTTTCAGAAGAGGTACGATAATTACTGATTGGGGGAGTGGTGAAGTTTTACACGTATGCAAGATATTCTATTTTTTTAGCATCACCATTGATAATGTGTGCTTTGGATAATTTAGCTTGTTCAATAACAGCTGATAACTTTTCACATGTAACATCTTCTCTTCTTCTTTTTTCGCTTCAATAGGATATACGATTTACCATATTCTTGCATGAACTGTCTGCAGAATAGGGTGGCACTCATATTTGAAGATTCCATTTGCGCAAAGCAGCCTAGCTGGAAAACCTTATTTAATACGTAGGAGACCGCTGATACTGTAGGATACTGTCTGTTTCAACAAATCTTCCGGACAAATGATGTCGATTACAATAAGGAATATGGTCTGAAAGCTATATTGAACAAGCGAGTCACTGACGACAGTTAGGTCAGTTATGGAGCATCCTTGTTGCACGGTCATCACGGAAATAAAAAAAAAGCCATCTATTTGGTCCGTGACACTTATTCTGCTTCAATAATTTCATAGGGCCTAGAACCACAACTTATCATCTAGTAAAACGCAATGATCCTCTTGCAATACGTGGCTCAAGATCGGACGACACACAGTGTTACTGCTGTTGACTGGTGGAAGATGTAAGTTCATTATCTCCACATCTCCGAACTTCACAGTCTGAATCTCTCCCACTGTTTCAACCTCAGTCAGCTAAAGATGCAAGACAATATGAACTAGAAAGCTTGGTCTCTTGCACTCAAACATTTTTAACTCAAATATCTCAAATATAGGTTTATCAAACTGAGCTTGCAGCTGTTCTTTCATCTGTATGCGTTTGTTTTAAGAATAAAAATTCAAAGTACTCACTTCATGCATATGTTGTGCTCGTTTGAACCATGCATATTGATTGCACCATTGCAATCCTTGTCATAATCGCCGCCTGGCGCAACGCTGCCGTCATCATCGCCAGCTGGTCCGCCACCGTTGTGTTGGTCCATGGTGTGATCCTTAAGTGTGCCATTTTCAAGCGCATGGCGAGAAGCTATGCTTGCGCATAAGTCCTGCCGCAGTGATGCATTGAGTATACCAATAGCTCCACCACCGCCGCCGCCTTCATCGACATTGTGCAGCCGTAGACTGCCGTGAACACCATGGTGTTGATGCTGCTGCTGCTGTTGTTGTTGTTGTTGTTGATTGATTTCATGTTGTTGCTTCTGTGATGCTACGGCCGCTGCTCTTGCTGCTGCAGCTGCTGCAACTACTTGCAACTGCAACTGTTGATTATCATCATAGACACTAAGATGACTCTGTAGTCCGCCATTACTAACACCGCCGGATACAATACCGCCGCCACCACCACCACCACCACCACCACCACCACCAGCTCCACCACCACCAACACCGCCACCACTACCATCATTCAGTTGTGCCTCCACAAAGTGATTTGGCAGAAAACGTTCCAATTTTGTGACACCACTCTGCGATGATGAGTCTGTCGAGTGTGCTAGACTCTGTAATAGACTGTGCTGTTGCTGTGGCGTTAATGTGCCACCAATGGCATTAATTAAACTGGCGCTGCCAACTGCTCCACCGCTAACATTTCCACCATCGGCAGCCTTATTAATGAGTACACCAAGCTCGGCGGCCTGCCGCCTACGCTGATAATAGGATAATTCATTGTGATTCTTTGTAATCAGTGCTAGACGTTTGCCATTTGAGCCCCAGCATTCGCCACGTTGTTCTTCGATCTCCTTAAACAGAAACATGTACGGCCAATTGCGGCGTACATGTCGTTCCGGATTCTTTTTCAGTTGTGTATAGATTTTCTTGAGATTCTCGTAACGATTGCAGCATTGTTTGGCTGTACGCTTTCGTGTGCTGAAGCGATTCAAAACTTCAGCGACCATTTCCCAAACGCTTGCATGGTTTTTACGGTTTGACTGAAAGGCGCTCTGTATACGTTCCGATTTGACGATATTCAACAGTGCTATGGATTCGGGTACATTGAAGTAGCTCTCCGGTGTGCGTGGCGCCCGCTGATGGTGATAATTGTTTGTATTGGTTGGTGTCTTTATATCCTCCTGTAAATAATGAATTTTAAATTAGTTTTGGTAATCTTAATTGATGTTCCTAATATTAAACTATTGTATATTAAAACAAACAAGTAAGTATATTTTTTTTGGGATTCTCGAAAGTTTAAAACGAAGAAAACTTCATATCAATTGAATGTATAGTTTATTCAGTAGAGCTAGTCAAAGTTAAGTAATTTTCGAAATCGGAATTTTTATAGCGTAGCTATTTATGGATGGTATAAAGAGTGAACGTTATCAAATCGTCAGATCAGCAATAACGATTTTGAAGAGAGAGAGAGAGAGAGAACATATGCGCATGACGATGCACATGTGCTTCAAATAATCTCTCTGTCTCTCTCATACTTTTTGTTTCTTTTATTTTATAAGACTATACAGTGAACTACATGGAAAGTCAAAGATGGAAGTAGTATAATTGGTGCGCTTGAAAAAGAAGAAAAGTCTTACCAGTGAAGACACACAGTAAGCCTCGTATACGATTCCCTTTGAACGCGATCCTCGCAAATGATTTATGGACCATGATTTTACAGATATGTACCTGAAATGAAGAGAGGCTAATCGTCCTCGCAGCAGATCGGGACATGCTAATAAGTAGCACCAGAATTCTACACCTTAACATACACAAGACAAATTGGCTTAGTCTCGATTGAATAACACGTAATCAAATTAATAGTGCTTTGATCGACGGGAGACTTGCATCGTGCGTGTTGGACATGAGAACGATACTAGGTCGCAACAGCGACTGTACTCACAACAGACCACCCAAGCCTTTTCAGCCAGACTCTATCAATTGTACCGGGAATCCACTGTGACTTCTGGAGATATATATGAACAGTGTAGGCATGTCTTCCTTTATATGGCTACCAAGTAGGTCATTGGTTACACTAGACCTTTGACGCAATCTTCATATCACGAAGAGTGTTGCTAAGCTACTGCACAGAAAGAGGCCGTCTACAAAGGAACTCGGCAGTCAAAAGCAACGCGAGCTGTTAGAGAGCAATTTTGGGAGCAACGAAGAGAGGCGACACTTTTTTACAGACGCAAAAAAAGAAGGAACAAGAAAAGTTTGAGCTTGATGGTGTTGAAGTGTTATGCGAATGTTTTAAACCCGGAGTTTATATCTGCAAGGACGTAAATGGAAGGCAGGTTACAGATGCACAGGCATCACTTAGATTATTGAGAAATTATTTCTCTAACTTACAATGTCGGTTCATTTTTCTCGCATAATTCGAAAATTGGCTTCTATCTTGAATCGCCTCTAAATACGAGAAATTCTTTCGAGATGAAATTCGAAAATTGCCTGAGTGGTGGGAAAAAGTAAAAACCAGCGCTGGAAAATACTTTGATTAATCTTTTCATTCATTTTGTTGTGAAATAAATAAATATGTAAACAATAAAAGACGAACTAATTTTTACTCTCAATATATATATATTCTTGATCAGCTCGACGAGGTGAGTCAAGTTAGCTATGTCCGTATGTCCCCTGTCTGTGTGAATCGAAACCAATTTCTTAGTCTTTAGTATAATTGATTTGAAATCTGGTGTGGTGAATCCAAAAGTTTTTTATGCTGGATATAAGTTACAATTACCTTGCGACGTCCACTATATGGCTAGCCTCCATACAAACCCATCACACACTTTTCGGTTTTTGTAAGAAAAACTTTTTTATTGAAGTTACTATGAACTTGAAAATCGATATGATAGCTTCTTATGATGGAAACTTCAGGTATACATTAATGGGCGCGTTCTGTCTACTTTTTGGTGTAGCCTGCATACTAACTGCCTAATTTTCGGTTTTTGTAAGAAAAACTTTTTTATTGAAGTCAATATCAACTTAATATTATATATGGTGGCTTCCATTGGACAGAATCTTTACATGTAAATAAATGTTCGTGTTCCGCCTACTTTTAGGTGTAGCTTCCATACGAAACCTCTTCCTACTTTTCGCTTTTTGCATGAAAAACTCTTTTATTGAAGTCAATATAAACTTGAAATTTGATATGTTGGCTTCTTATGGACGGAAACTTCATATACACATTAATGGGCGTGTCCTGTACAAACCCACCGCCTGCTTCTCGGTTTTTGTACGAAAAACTTTTTTATTGAAGTCAATATATACTTGAAATTCGATATGGTGGCTTCTTATGAACGAAAACTTCACATATACATTATTGTGCGTGTTCCGTCTACTTTTAGGTGTAGCCGCCATACAAACCCACTGCCCACTTAACGGTTTTAGCATGAAAAGCTTTTTTTATTGGAGTCAATATTAACTTGAAAATCGATTAGCTAGTTTCTATTGAAGAGAAGATTCACATATGTACATATTAATGGGCGTGTACCGAACACTATTAGAGGTCACATTGAAATCCAACCGCACACTTTGTGGTTTTTGTATGTAAAATATTCTTATGTTTCAAGCTAAACAACTTAAATATGTAATGAAGGCTTCAAATTAGAGCATTAAAAGACTTAAGAGTAATTTGTTAGATACTTGTGTAGCATATTAAAGCTTCGGAGCTACTGAAGTTAACAATTTCTCTTGTTACTTGATGAACTTGTAATGATTTTATAGGTTCTAGCAGATCTTTTAGTATCAATTTGATCGACAATTTGCCTCGCATCAAAAAACAGTATTAGATTTTATAAGTTTTATAGCAGTAGTATCTATAGATATGTTTTTAAAAGAGAAAAAAAAAAAACAGTATCTAGAACATTCGAATAACAGATATTTTCGTTGCGCTGTTTAAATTTAGATTTAAATGAATTTCTGTAATCTTAACTAAAAAACCGAGCGCACCAAAGTGGACAAGAACAATTTCCAAATTCGTTGTTTATAATCAATAGCATTTGCTCTGGTTAGATTTAGAGATGCTGTACGATGTTATTTTCGAACATTACTTGTATGTCGGTACATATGTACGTACATATGTATGTATGTATGTATGTATGTATGTATGTATGTATGTATGTATGTATGTATGTATGTATGTATGTATGTATGTGCATAACATGCAGCGGTATTCAGTATCTTTCTACATACTACAATAGAAATGCGCTCTGAAATATTTGTAGCTACGTAGTATTATACAAATCCGTAGTGTGTGTATGTTGATTTTTTTTTTTATATATTTTTTTATACATGGCTAGCGAGTTGAAATGTTATTTTAGAATACGAACGTCTCTGTATATACTATATATGTATGCTACATACTGTACTATGTAGCATAGTATATATAAATATATATGTATGTACATACGGACAGACGGACATTTAGCTATCTCTTTACACAAGTCAAGCAGGCGTAGAAACGATCATCACAACATCACAGGCGGTAGACAAGTTGCAGAATAAGTAGTATTATAATACGAAAATATAGCAACCCAGCATGAATCAGGGAGACTAAAAGATAAAGATACAGTTGCGTATGATATTAAAATAGAGATACATATGGGTATATACATACTATATAGATAGATAGACAGATAGAGAAGGAGGTAGGGAGTTAGAGAGTTAGGGAGCGGTCTTAGCAAAGGGTTCATTTTGTTTTGATTAGAATGCAAGCAAAATATTATGAAAAAGATACTCGGTAAGCGATATTTTTTGTTAATGTTAACTTGGATTGTTATAAGATACATTTGTATCTTATAGATACATACGAATATATAAGAGTAAAATTGCTGACTGCCAAAAAAAAAAAAGAGCAATGGGATAGCAACATAGTGGCTGCAATTGAATTTGTATCTGTAATTCAAAAGTTAAAAGAATCAACAGCATACAATGTACGATATGCACTGTTAAATCGAGTCAAATCAAGCATCGCGAGTCGCGAGTCAAGTATGTATCTGAATGTATGTTTGTATGTATCTATACGGTTGTTGGTTTAAAAATAGTCATAATATTGAAAATGAGTGTACACGAGTTGCACAGTAAGCAGAACGTCAAGAAAGAACCAAGCACTATACCATACCATACCATACCATATCATACTATAATATGCCTTGAATCGACGATATGCCGCGCCATGTGTCCGTATCCGTACGTATCTACAAGTATGTATGTTTGAGTGTACTATATAGATAGATAGATATACTCTTCTCTTACAGACGTATTCTTAAAACTGTCTGTGCATCTGAGCTTGTATGTGTGTGTGTGTGTGTGTGTGTGTGTATGTGTGTGGAAATGTGGATACTTTCGAGATGTTAGTCAACGCCGTTGGCATCTGTAGCAGCTTGTCCGTCTGTCCGTCCGTTTGTCTTTGTATCTACATATGTACGTACGTAGTACGAGTATTTTCATAAGATTTTCCAAGTTGTAAACGTAATGAATTGAACTATATATGTAGACACATTGTTGCTATTGAAGATGCTGTTGATGTCTAGCAACGTTTTTCTTCTCAACCACATCGCAGAAGTCATCGTCATCGTCATCGTCATAGTCATCTTTGTTGCCATCGCCATCGCTGTTGGCCTTCTATGTACAATAAATACTTTTAAAGATGTCGCCGACGACAACGACGACAATGTCTATTGTCGAGCGTTATGAATGTTGCAACAACATCATCGAGAGTTGGCGTTGGTCTTTCAATGTGAAGGAACATTCATATTTTTTGTTTTTTTTTTTGTTTTGATTTGTTAGAAATACGATAAATAGCTCAAACTAAATATACATTTGACTATTTGACTACCGCGTCGAGAGAGCGAATAGTTTGTAATGTCAATAAGAAATAAAGTTAGTACCTATCTATAGTGGAAAGGGGCAATAAGATATATTCATAGCTTTGATTCTTGAACTTAAAATGATTTGTTTATGTGCGTGAAACTGAGAAAGTATCTAAAATCTATACTAATGAATCTTCAATATTAAACTAAACCATGAACAGCACTGTTGGCACATACGTCCTTTTAGACTTAATGCCAATGAGCGCTCTCAGACAAAGGACTATGCTTTTTGTTGGTCACCATTCGACTATACAGAATGCAATTTCAAAAGATCGTACTTTAAAGCAGCTTGTTAGAAGACTTTGTATCTAATAGAGGCAAATGAAAATCTTTGTATAAGTGTCGGAGTTGAAAAGAGTTGCAGATGGTTACTAGGAACCAGTTAATCGGTAAAACTAATATTGAAGTATTTACGTACATGGTTAAGCATCACTCAACACCTGTAACAATTTATTGGTATGTGATGATTTGATATCATGGTGAAAAAACAATTGGTAGCTTGCAATTCCAAAAACAGTTTGTTCTTGGGTTACTCAAGATTTTCGAATTCTTATGATTTTTGTACAGTTTTTAAAATCAGTTTGGTCGTGCGTTGCCAATTTTTTCAGTATAGCTTATTTTTCACGGTGCCTTTTCAATATGTACCAAATCTGACCCATTTTTTTAAAGCAAATTTTGATTTTTTCTTGCATCTGCGTCAAATAGTTGCTGAGATGTAACGAATTTGGTACGTCTTTTATATATTGGGTGTTGGAATTAATTTTAAAGGATCTATAAGAGATGGCGTAACTAGCAATAAATCGCATCGGGTAAACCTGTGACTATATTCATGTGAAAGCCTACTTCATATGCTTCAATTTTCAGTATTATTCCTCCATTCTGTGAATTAGTCGGTTTAAAAGTGGTGATTTTTATGCGGAGGACAAAGAACGTCCTGGCCATCCCAAAAACTTTGAAGATGAAGAATTGAAAGCATTACTCGAGGAAGATCCGTGTCAAACCCTTTATTGGGAGTTGACTTGTCAGCAGGAAATGATTCAAAAGCAAGGAAATTGGATGCCGTACGAATTGAAGCCAAGAGACGTCGAAAGGAGATTTTTCACTTGCGAATAGCTGCTTCAACGCCATAATCGGAAGAGTTTTTTGCATCGTATTGTTACTGGCGATGAAAAGTGGATCCATTACGACAAACCAAAACGAAAAAAATCATGGGGACCCACCACCCGGCCATGCATCAACATCGACGGCCAAGCCGAATATTCATGGTGCCAAGCTCATGCTCTATATTTGGTGGGATCAGAAGGGTGTTGTGTACTATGAGCTGCTGCAACGTAACCAAACTGGTGAACGTTACCAACAACAATTGATGCAATTGAGAAGAGCATTGAAGCAGAAACAGCCGGAATATGCCAAAAGACACGACAAGATGGTTTTTCAACATGACAACGCTCGGCCACATGTTGCAAGATCCGTCAAGGAAACGTTGGAGGCGTTGAATTGGGATGTGCTACCACCCCACCCCCCCTTTATAGCCCAGACATAGCTCCTTCTGACTACCACTTGTTCAGATTGATGACCCACGCCTTGGCTGAACAGCGCTTTACTTCTTACGAGGATACCAAAAAATGGGTCGATTCATGGATTGCCTCAAAAGACGAGCCATCGTTATGCTGCCAAAAAGACGAGCCATCGTTATGCTGACAATACTTTGAATAATATTGAATAAAATAAATAAATAAATGCTTAAAAATCGAGAAATTTCTTTAAAATTAATTGCTCAATAGAAGGCGTGTTACCTCCAAATATATGTTTGTATATACCTATATCCAAACTTTCCTCGAGAACCTGCCGGCCTATTTGTGTAAACCAATTGAACATCACACCCTTAGTTTTTGAGATTGGACATAATATACAGACATGATATCAATTTATATACGAGTAATATGTAGCATACATTTAATTTCTTACGGTGTACGAAACAAGTTCCGATTTTTTAACAGTACTATCTTCTTTGCTAACTGAATCAACATCAGTTTCGTCATCAATGTAAAGAGCACAATTAAATTAAGAAATTTGTTAATAACTTTAAGCGTTTTCCCAATTTCGAAAACACCGGTTTCGGTTGGAAATTTCAATTCTGCTAACGAAATGCACTGATCCATGGCCTAATCATAACCATCCCATTTCAATATCTTGGCCCAAGACTTTTCAATAAAGCTCCTTAGCAAATCATTACATGAAGACTTCAAAATCAAAATTTTATTTTTGAGATCATGGTTTTGATTGGGTTTTGATCCATTGCCACTGTTGTAACTGTTACATTTGGTGGAAGCATCAACGCCTTGAAGCATGAAGCGATTCAATAGAAGAATGAGTGCTATAGCTGTTCAGACATTGTACGGCGTGTACAGCGTATAATATAGTATATAATGGTGAATTTATACTAAAGGTGATGTATACCTGTCAGCTGCGCTCTTTTTCATTTCTTATTTACCTTTTGCCTTACTCTTTTTCATTTGTTGCTCAAAGCATATAATAAACTCACCACAGGTAAATTCAACTTGATAAAGTAGAGGTCTATTTATAACAGTGGTGGTATTCTGCTGTGGTGACTTTCTTAGATGTTCGGAACGCAAGAGCGCGAGAGAGGCAAAATTGGTGTCCAAAATTGTATTATGTATGAGATTTCAAGAGCGCACGGTGCTTAATTTTATCATGCAAGATTCTGTTTCAAATTCACTACTTTATAAATTTGAGACACATCACTTTTTCGAGGTATCCTCACGTTTCACAGATGTTTGCTCATATATTAATCAATACGATTTGCATTAAGTATTAAGTTATGCATATAAATCTATAAATTATATATCTATACATACATACACTTGTTCGAAAAAGTCTGCGTACAACACAAAAAAATTTGAAATTTTTACTCTAATCACAAATAAACATTATAAGTATTACAGAGAGGACCATACTAGAAAATGTAGTCGTATTTTTACTATGAAGGTTATGTATACATCAGATCCCATAGTTAATGATTTTAACTTAACCTCCAAAATTAAAAATAAATTTGCGGTATGAAAAATCTGAAAACAGATTTAGTACATTTATTGAAAAACCCTCATATTAGCAAATTTTCTAAGCACTGATAAAGCTTCGTATAATTTTAATCAATATAAATAAATCCACCATTTTTAATTTGGAAACGCATAAAAAATCCCAAAGAAATGATTTGTTAACTCATATTAACAAGCGTTTTAATTGAATTTAGTTCGCCATATTCAAACCGCAATCTTGAATTTTAAATTTATGACCACAAATTTGTATACATCTACCTTCAAAACCTTATTTTGAACACATTTCGCTTAAACTGATTACATTTTGGATTTTGGCAGTTTTTCGTGGCTTTCAGACCACTGTGTGTCCTGGATAAAACGCTGTGCTTAATATTTGTTCTCCATTCTGACGCCTGTTGACTTGTTTAGATGTTAAATGCATAAATCCATGTTTGATTCATACACCATAACACTTTACTAACAAACATTACGAGTAGACGTAATTCTGAAAAAAAAATTTAAGGCAAACTCTTTCAAATCTCTCTAAAAATTGTGACTGATTACTGAGCTGTACTAACTAAAATAGCTGATGTAAACAAACTGTTTCACAAATGTGCAGTATAGTTTGATCACTAAGTAGAGAATAGTATGTATGATTAGTGCTTTGATATATGTATTAATTATAGGCACAGTGCTGCCAACTTACGAAAAGAAGATATAAAAAAATAATCATAAGGGAGTGCTTTTTAAATTACAAAATTTATACATAATGTAAGAAATAGTTAGTATTGCAACATAAGTAGTATACAACTAAATGCTCTAATAAAATTTCAGATTATATCGATTAATTATCAGTCGAAGAATTACTTGTAAATAAAGAATTTCGACTTTGATTTTTGTTTAGCTTTTTAATTGAAATACAAGTAACTAGATACATACATATGTAGGTATACACATATACATATATATATATATATATATATATATATATATATATATATATATATATATATATATATATATATATATATATGCTCGTACTTATATTCTATTCAAATTGAAATTCTTGTTTCTTTGCTTTATTCAAATTTAGTATGGTAGAACACGAATTCAGTTCAAAAGTTTAGTATAATGTATAATAAAACAGTTTGTTAATGTCAGTTTCTATACTCTATGTACTCGGTACAAGTTTATATTCGTAGACGATTGTTCCATTTCTCCTATAATTTGTTTCTTTTGTTGAATCATTTATTCGATACGCTTTGAATTTGGTTAGATACGTTCAGTAAATGTATGTAATAGTGTATGGTATGGTATATAGTACGTGTCGTTTTCGAATTTTGATTATAGTATTCATATCCGTATGTATTTGTATTGATATTCAGTGAAAATCGTATAATATATGTTGATCTATGGCAAATAAAAAAAATAAAAAAAACCAAAAAAAAAAGGAAAACAATCGAACACAGTTGAATATTGTATGTTAATAGAAGCAAGTGTTTTGATAGCTTTTGAGTATGCAAAACTGACATGGAGGAGGGTATTATTATTCTCTATACCGTACATATGTGGAGCAACATTTACATAATGGTATGGCAACTATTGAGCCCTCAAGCACTTATAACAAAAAAGAAAAAAACAAACCAAGAAAAAAAAGCGAAAAATAATTTAGCACTTAAAACATCAACATTGAGATTTTTTCTTGCAATTGTTTTCGATTTTTATTTCATAACTTTTGATATGAGCTTTTATACCCTGTACGCGCATAGGGTAAAAGCGTATATTCAGTTTGTGCAACTGTAGTATGTAACAGACAGTAGGAGGTGTGGCAGACCGTGTAAACTATACCGCTGGATCGAAATTGAGCCGGACTGATGGATTTAAACCGAACCGGTAAACCGAATCGGTTCGGTTCTTCTTTCTAAGTTGGCTGTCACTGTCATTGACATGCATGCCAGCATGTTTGAGCGGAATGCGATAATTAGTTTATATTTGACAGCTGCTTGTTTACGACGCGAACGCGAAGTTTGTATGGCGATTTTTAACAAAAAAATTGAACAACGAGTTTTCTTCAAATGCTGTGTTTCCAATGGAATAACGGCAACGGAATCATTCAAAATCTTACAAAAGTGTTTTGAGAACTCTACTCTATAGAGAACGCAAGTATTTGAGTGGCATAAAGCATTCAGTGAGGGTCGTAAAATCGTAGAACACTTGCCTCATGCAAGTCGTCCAACCAACTCTGTTAACGACAAAAACATCGAAAAAGTGATGGAAATTGTGCTCGAAAATCATCGTGTTTGTATTTCAGAGACACTCAACATCTCTTATGCATCGACTCAACATATTTTGCTCGATGTTTTGGTTATGAAAGTCGTCGCCGCCAGACTCGTACCAAAAGTCCTGAATTTTTTACATTTTTTGCATATTTTAGCTTGATTGTGACGAAGTTTTTGGCCAAACATGTAACAAAAGTCATCGCACAACCACCGCATTCACCAGATTTGGCACCCTGTGACTTTTTTCGGTTTTCGAAACTTAAATATCCGCTCCGCCGGGAACGCGTCATAAGTCGATTAAGGACATAAAAAAAAAAAAAAAAAAAAATTCGCTGAAGGAACTACAGCCTATCCCGGCCGAGGCGTAAAACAAGTGTATGGCAATTTGGCCTAACAGTTGGCATGCTTGTATTGACTCAAAAGTAGCCTATTTTAAAGGCAATAAGAAAGATTTTTATTAAAAGGCATAAAAATGTTGATTTTTTTAACCAGTCCGGGTCAATTTTGAAGGTATAACGGGTAATTCATTACTGAACAAAATTCGGCGCGAAAACAACGGATCTTGATTGAGCTGTTGCAGAGCCCCGTGACTGAAAATAAAGCGTAAACCTAAGTCTAGTTGGATTATGTAAGCCTTTACACCAAGATCCTGACGTAAAATTCGTCACGGCTTCGAATCGTTTGGTCTTGGTCTTCAGCCACACTCTCCTCTAGTGCCGCAATATTCTACTCACTACGGGCTGGATGTGGTGTATTCGGTCGCGTATTGTCCAATAACGTACACTGCATAAGTAATGAAAGTATTTACTTAAATATTTATTTCTAAATGGTCCCTCTAGCTTTACTCGAAATTATGTGCCTTTGAGGTTGTCTCTTTGCTATGATTCACTTCGGTTCTTGTATGCAATGTAATGTTCCTGTATGCAATGTAATTCTTAGACCAGTTTTACTTCTTCAACAATGACATCCATTATTAGTATATTGAAGATAATAGTAAAGTTTCTTCTCGTCTAATTCCGGTTGTTATTGAGATCGGTTCAAAACTTTCGTACCCTGGTAGTTTTTGGGATTAGTTTTATCACCCCCTTTTCCAAGACTGGAATGTTTGTGCTTTCTCTCCATTGGTGAAACAGTACCGGTAAATTTTCGTTTGGATTGATGCTGCCTCGTACTTCTCCGTCGATTGTCGGTGATTTTTTATTTTGCAGTTTTATTATAATCAGTTAGTTTCGCTCCACATACCTATTTAGTACAAGTATAGCACGTTTGTATCGAATTATAAACCGATAGTGCGTAGCACGCTTTACTGTTTATTATGCTGAAAATAAGTATCGTTTTATCGTTAAGTTTCATACAGCTTGTGATTATTACTGGTGAAGTAAGTGCATATATACATTATTTGAACTTCACCTTCATATTAAGCTGTTTACGAAAAACCGGTTTTACGTGTAACCGGTTGAATCGCTTTGTTGAAGTAAAATTGCTTTGACTGTTGCGGCAGGTATTACTAAAAATATTAAACTTAAAGTTTAGAGTAGCATTTATAAATTACGGTATGAGTAATAAGAAGCCACATTAAACTACGAGCAACCCCTATTTCAAATCTGCTTAAAAGAGGAGCTGCTATGTATTATCTACACAGCTGATGACCATTAACTCATGACCACAATTTTTTTTACTGAACATTATTTCACCGTGAAAAAGTTACTTCCGTTATAAAAAGATCTGAGTTACGTCATACCGAAGTTTTATTCCAAAAAAAAAAAAAAAAAAAAAATAAGCCTCTGTAACGGGTTCCGCAACACTTAAATAAAAAATATATACTGTTCCTCTGGCCCGAGTTTCTAGAGAAATCCGGGAACTCGGAATTCTAAAACAAAACAATGCTTGTGACTGTCCCACGCTCGGCAAAAGAATTAACTACACTTTGGACTAAAACCGCAGATTCCAAAGCCTCCTAGAGTCATCGTCTCAATTGTCCATTTTTGCTATATACCCTTCCACTACCTCTCCTTACTTTCCCACCCCTTTTCCCTTCCTCCTTTGATCCCATTAACATGTACATATACAACATTTCATCCCTCTATCGCGTTGCTGCCATTCCCCCTGCCTCTCCTACCTATATTCCTCCTTCCCTATGATCCCTTACCCTACCTCCCATTCCCCTACCCCTCTTCCCGCTGCCCCCTTTAATTACCATCCTTACTCTGCCTCCAATTCTAATTCCCCTGCCCCTCTTCCCATTCTACACATTTCCTTTAACCCATTCCCTAGCTCCCCTTCCATTACCACCACTTTTAAATGCCCCTTTTCCCCCGCCCCTTCAAATTAATCAAATTAACAGGTATAGAACATTTCATCCCTCTATCTTAAAAGGAACCCCGCTCTTCCTACTAGCTTTTCCTCTACCACCACGTTTCATACCACTTCTTCCCCTGCTCCTTCCCCCACCTCCCTTCTTTTGACTCCAACTTCGCCCTGCCCCTCTTCACATGCCCTCCTCGACCCCATTAATATGTAGTATAATCAATATCTTTCAAGATTCATTTTCTATAATTTTTATTTCCTTGAATGTTTTTCATATTATTCCAGTTATTTCAGTTATTCTGCTATTCGGGGCGGAGCCGAAATCAAAAAATCAGAGATCATTAAAATCGGTTCAGCCGTTCTCGATTTATAAATGGTGTACCTAACCCGACTTTGTTTTATATACAATATACTAGTTAGTACCTGACGCGTTGCTGCCCTTCTCCTTGTCCCACTTCTCCACTTTTCCACTTCGCCCTTCTTCATGACCCCTCGGGTAATAAAATTGTTCATACAAAAAAGCTTAAATCACGATTGAAAAATAGTGGGTGGGGGTAGGAGGGTGAAAAATACCTAACGACCTATTCTCCTATGTATATCTCGTATTGTAAACATAGATGTTAGTGTGTAGTGTCATATATTGTATTAGGGTTAAGCATGAATATTGCATTAGGGTTAATATAACCGATAAGATGGTAAACGATCGAGAATGATCAGAACGGGTAAAGATGGTAACCGATCGAGATTGATCAGAACGGGTAAAGATGGTAACCGATCGAGAATGATCAGAACGGCAAACACATGAACGCTAGACGATTTTGTAGCTATCAGCTTTTTGTCATCTACTCAGAGCAGCAGACGTGGTTAAAATGTTTGCGCTGCGTTTGTTTTAAACTAATTAAATAAATTTGTTAATTTAATGTTCATAAATTATAGCCTATGTATTATTCTGATGAATGAGCAATATTATTGTACAGTTTCATTAAAATCCATTCAGTACTTTTTGCGTGATGGAGTAACAAACAGTCACACATACATACAAACTTTCGCGTTTATAATATTAAGTAGTATAATATTAAGTAGGTATATAGGTTTACAAGTAGTTTTTTTTAACTAAAAAACCGTTCGGCCAAATCCTCACATTTTCGTGTGAGACACAACTTAAAATCAAAAAAAAAAAAAAAAAAACTAAAAAACCCCATTTAAACAAAACTTATGTGTGTTTTATTTAAATTGGTTTTTTTTTTTGTAATTTTAAGTACTTCAGAAGTGTACATAAGCAGTGTATTTAGAAGTCCTGAACTCACGACTGTTACATTCTTAATTGTTCTTTTTTTTTATAGCATTTTTTTATAGGAATAAGTTAACAGAGTTTTATTATTAATAAATTTTAAACAATCACTATTCAGTATTTGTGTCATTTTTGAACCAAACCAAAATTTGTTTTGTTCTAAAGCATTCCAACATACAAACAAACAATTTCATTACATTTAAAAAGCAAACTAAAATATCATTTTTTACAACTTCTGTGAATGAAATTAAGACTAAAACGTTTGCTGTGATACATTTGATTACATATGTTCTTATTAAATACTTACCATTGTTGTTATTTCTTGTTGTCCAACACAGTTGCTTATTATTTTGTTCTTGTTTGGCAATGCTGCTAAATCCTGCTTAGTTGTTTTTGTTTTTTTTGCAGTGTTGCAAAATTCACTTTAGTGTTGTTTATTGCATCAGTTTTTGCGATCTGTTGTTGTTGTTGTTGTTGTTGTTGTTGTTGTTGTTGTTGCTATAGTGCCGTTAGTTGTGAAATTAACATAAAGAGCGCGAAATTTGATTTCTTACAAAGAGTATGTAATAATGAGTATCTATGTGCGTTAGAAAGAGAGAGTGGGAGAGAAAAAAAGATGCTTTGCAGTTTAGATGAGTTTCTTTTTTTTGAGTTTGTTTTTTTTTTTTTTTGGTCTTTCCGTAGTTGTTAAACGTAGTTTTATTTATAATTAATCCGTTGTTGTTGTTTCTTAGTCTCTTCTTTAAGTACGCAGGTTAAGTACGTTTTATGCATATATGTGCTCTATATATACATACATATATATATATATATATATATATATATATATATATATATATATATATATATATATATATATATATATGTATTCCTTTATATATACATAGCTTATATATTATAGCACATGCTGTTTGATAGTAAAGTACTATTTTAGTTATTTTCTGCCGTCGACGACAGTCGATCGAATGTTCGTATGGACGGACAGACAGATAGTAGATAGATAGACGTTCGTTTTGTGATTTAGTAGACTACTAGAATTAAGTATGTATTTATTTATTGTGTATTTCATTTGAATTGGTTCTTTTCTTATATTGTATTATTTTACTTTTTGGTTTTTATTTTTTTTTTTTTATTTTTATTTTTGTTGTTGTTGTTTTTTTTGGCATGTGAGCTAGAAGGAAACAAACACACACACATTGAAGCTTTCGAGGAAATAAGAAAAGAAATAAAAAAGAAAATAAAACAAAAATCGTTGTCGATACGACGTTCGAAACAACCGAACTGACTATTAATATTTAGAAGTTAACCTTTTAGCCTCGACGACAGTCGATGTTGTTGTGATTCTATTGTAGGTATACATATAAATATACATATACATATGTATGTAAATACTATATATACATATGCATGCCCATGTGTAGTAACCGTTTGTCAAGAAAGTATTTTGATATAGCAAAAAAAAAAAAAAAACATTTGAATTTCTTTAAAGTTTCTTTTTATACCCTGTAGCCGTAGAGTAAAAAAGTATTTTAAGTATGTAACGGGCAGATGGAAGCGTAACAGTCCCTATAAAATACAATATATACAGGGTGTCTCAAAAGAAAGTTTACATTTGATTTGCTGATTGCGTGAACGCAACTATTTCGTGGGGCGCTGGGGTTATGTCAATCGGTAGCTTAGCTTTTGGGAATTTAGTCGCTATGGAGCGTTTCTCGGGAGCGGACCGTGCGTTGTGCACACGTGAGTTTTACAAAAACGGTAATTCAGCAACTGTAGCGCGTAGAAAATTCTGCAGTATTCGACATGTTCGTAATTTAAATGATGGGCCAAGCCCTCGACTCATTGGAAAATGAGTCGAGAAGTTTGAAGTGACCGGTTCAACGCTGGAAAAATCAAAATCCGGGCGGGATTAACGTATATCCGTAGCAAATTTATTGCTTCTAAGTCATATCGCTGTGTTGGGCATGCTCATAGCTAGCTGTGGCAAGGGGTGCGGCATGCATTCTACAAAATACATTGCCCACATACCCTTAAAAAACTGGCAACACACTGTTTTCATGCTTCACGTTTAAAGCAACAGCACGCCACCGAATCGAAAGGTCCGGGTTGTCACGAACAGACTGAGTAACACTGTCTACGTTTTCGAACGTTCTCGAAGACCTTGGACGCCCGGATTTTGATTTTTCCAGCATTAAACCGGTCTCTTCAAACTTCTCGACTCATTTTCAAATGAGTCGAGGGCTTGGCGCATCATTTAAATGACCAACATGTCGAATACTGCAGAATTTTCTACGCGCTACAGTTGCTGAATTACCGTTTTTGTAAAACTCACGTACGCACAACGCACGGTCCGCTCCCGAGAAACGCTCCATAGCGACTAAATTCGCAAAAGCTAGGCTACCGATTGACATAACCCCCGCGCCCCCCGGAATAGTTGCGTTCACGCAACTATCAGCAAATCAAATGTGAACTTTCTTTTGAGACACCCTGTACAAGGTATGATCTAAAAATAACAGCAGTTTTTGTAGTTATGTCGTAAAAATATAATGGAATAAAGAGCTAATGTTAAGTTTTGTCTTAAATTCGGTAAAACATTTACTGAGAGGTACTAATTGTTAAAAAAAAGTGTATGTTGTTGATTGTATGAGTCGTACTCAAGTTTACACGTAGTTTACATGATTTAAAAATGGTCGTGATGATTTAAATAATGATCCAAGCCCTGGTCGACCAGAAGCATCTAATCGTGCTGAGTTAGTGGCAAAAGTAAGTGAAATAATCGCTATCGATGCAAATTTCACTGTAAGAAAGCTGGCAGAAGAATAAAATTTATCTAACTGTACAAACTACAAAATATTAACTGAATGTTTGGGTAAAAGAAAGGTGTGTGCATGTTTTGTGCCACATCAGTTAAATTATAATAAAAAAATCGATCATGTAGAGCATTGCATCATTTCAACAGCTAAAAACGATGCAGATTCTTCAGGAATTTGTTTCAGTAGTTCAAACTGTCAATGGAGAGTATCATTTACAAGTTTTATATCGTTTGTGGTCGAGAGTACTACGTGTTAGACCCGAATATTCCAATAGAAAGCAGCTGTTTTTATTGCATGCTAATGCACCATCTCTCCAAGACAAACAAACTCAATGAATTTTTGATGAAAAAAACCAGATTTGTTTTATCGACCACCCACCGAATACGCCTAAACTATCACCGTGCGATTATTTTCTCTTGCCAAAAATGAAAACTGCAATGAAAGGAGCTTTTTACGTTGACATTCCAGCCATAGCCAAGCAGCCGTGGCACAGCTGCTAAAGAACATCCCAAAAAGCGAGTTTTAAAAGTCTATGGATAAATTGGTTGAGTCGTTTTAAACATTGTATTGAGTTAAATGGATCGTATTTTGAATAAATATTCACTTTGCAACAGAATACCAGGCTTGTTTTATTTTCTAACTAAAAAGTTCGGTTAGTTTTAGATCACAGCGTGTATGTCATGATCGGAGCACTAAAGAATATAATCTATGGTTATAAGAAGAATTAGACAAGATACTGGGTATCTTGCAGCGTGGTTTCTTGTTTTTTGTTGTTAATTAAGCTAGAAATGTTAGGTTTGATGATGATATCCTGCATCAATCGTAAAAAAATATCTCACATAGTTTCAGAACGAAATACAATATCCATACAATTCTATGATTCATATAAAGCGTCTTAGTTGGGATACAAGGTATCTCGATTGCAGCTTACTAACGGTTCTCACGGTAATCGAATTTATTTTTTTCTTTGTCAAAAAACTTTCTTGACAGACTGTAAATAAATATGTACTTTGTGTCAAATGCGGCGGCAGTAGAAAAAACAAAAAAAAAAACAAAAAAAAAACAAAAAAAGTAAAATAAATAAATAAAAACAAAAACAAAAACAAACCTCACAAGTAAAAGTCGAATTATTTTGTATATTTTTATTTTAGTTGCTACACAAACGGCTTTTGGTGTTGTTGTTGTTGTTGTTGTTGTTGTAGTTTTTGCTTGTTTCGCTCGATTTCGAAAATTATTTAGCACGTAATTTCGAAAATGCACACAAACCAAAACAAAAAAAATTATATTCAAAAACAGTTTCTGATTACTTTTTGTTGTACCAGCTGCCTCCTGTTTTTGTTGTTGTCATTATTTTAGCTGCACTTTTTGAGTAAAAACTTTTGTTTTGAAAAAAATTCGAGATCAACACTTAAAAAAAAAATGAAAAATTTGACTGTAAGAGACATTAAACACAGTCATTTTGTAAAAATTTGTTTGTGCTTATGCCGTTATGCTTAGTTTGTGATTGTTGTAACTGTTTATTTTGTTTTGTTTTGATTTGTTTTGGATGCGTATACGCCACAGTAGAGTTTCAAAATTTTCACCAAAAAAAAAAAAAAAAAAAAAAACTAAAAAAAATTTATAAAGTTAATTTAAATGTTTACACTTTCAATTTAACTATCTTCAGATATTCAAAAAAAAAAAAAATAAATAGAGAATATTTTTAGAAAATACTAATTGTAGTAAACATTAAAGAAATATATACACAAATCCATATATATATTGTATATAACTATATATATATACAATCGATCGACGAATCGATTGCACTACGCCAACAACATTCCGCAACGAATCCGTTTCCGATACTGAAACGAAACGACAATAGTCACATTTGCAACTACGATCGTTAGCCGATTTGGCAGCAGCGCGGTTGCTTCGTCTGTGACTTTAGTCTTCGGCGTCAGCGCCTGTCGCTCTCATTTTCCGACACATGTTCCGCTCTCTCTCATTGATGTGTTCAGTTCAATCGTCATTGAACAGTTGCTTCACTTTTATACACAGAGAGAAATGTTTTTGCTAGCACAGAATTAAATGTTTCCTTTGTAAAATTATTTAAACTGAAAAGCTTGTTTACATTTTTTGACGTGATAACGTCTATTAAATCGGTTGGTTTATCGCAGAAGCATGACTCATTTCGGACGTTCTGTTTACCGTTACGACACGACACTAAACTAAGGAAAAGCAAAAGGCGGAACATGTAATCGTACACATATGAATACATGTGACGATTTTGTCGTTCCGCCTGAACAAGCAAGCGATAGACAGACCAGCGTGCATTGGCTTATTGAAAGCTATAGTTATGTATGTGTGTGTGTGTGTGTGTGTGTGTGTGCGTTTGCGAATTAGTGTTTTCTAGCGCGCGGTGGGGTGCGGTATGCACATGGTAGAATGTATGAATAATAACATTGTAAGTGTATAATAAAGTTTGTTTCAAATAAAATACATGTACAAAGTAAACAAAGCACGCACACCATAGATCAAGGAAGACAATAACAGTTACTTTTGCATTTGAGTACCGAAAACAACAACAAAAGGCTTTTAAAGTTACTGGTGGCCAGTCGAAGAGATAGAGAGAGAGAGAGAGAGAGAGAGAGAGAGAGAGAGAGAGAGAGAGAGAGAGAGAGAGAGAGAGAGACAAAACAAAACAATGGCTATTGAACTATCTTAATGGATGAAGGACATATGTTGAGTTCAGAGGTGTGAAGTCGGGGATATCGAAAGTTGAAGATGGGTATTCCGCAGGGTGGAGTTCTTTCCCCTCTCTGTTCAACCTTTATTTGGCAAAGATGCCTCGTTTCCCTCCCTGTATAGAATTGGTGACCTATGCAGGTCCATTTTATAGAATAGAGAAGTTACAAAACGAGTATTGGCCATTTTGCCAGTTTCAGAAGATATGTCGATTTAATTATGTCCGTCTGTCCGCCCATCCGTCTGGATGTATGAGACAACATATCTCAAGAACTACAATACAAGAGTCAGAGACATTTTAATTCCAACACCTTAATAACAAAACAAACTAATAAAAGTTAGAAAAGCTTAGAAAAAAAAAGATAAAAATATTTTTATTTTTCATTCCAACTCCTCAGCAAACATTTCTTGTAGCAATCGTGTGTATCTTCGTCAACTTTAACCTTTATCAAGAATACATTTCTCGCTTCGGTGGAAGATTTTGGCTGACTTTTTCGTTCTCGAAGAAAAAACGTACAGTCCGAATACTTCGAAACCAATTAAGGAATTTCTTGCTGTGTGTTGGTGGTGACATTCATTCCGTTCCTTCACAGCAGTAATATTACGTTTTCACGTCTCCATGCCGATTGATCTTCCTGAAGTAAACAAATGAAATGTCGTATGACAATTTTAAAGGGATTTTTTTAAAAACAAATAAAATACCAGCAACTAAGAGGACTTCTGTTAGTCCCCCGTATGAAGCAAATGTTATTATTGTTTATTTATTAAACATTTTTTATTCTAAGCATACCTTCAAAAGTTTACAAACCGAGGTAAACTCCAGCAAAGTCGTGCAAAAAGTCCAAAGTCCAAGGAAGTTAGCATCTTATCTTGTTTTTTTGTATAAAGTTTTAAGATATTTGGCTGAAACTCTGATATTGAAGCTTATTTTCTTATATCAACATGCCACGCCCACTTTTAGGTGTAGGTCCCATGCAAATCCACCATCCAACTTTCATCTTTTATATGAAGAACTTATTTAGTACAATAAATATCCATCTGAAATTTGAAATAGTGGCTTCTTGTGAATGGAACCTTCTTTAAAATATCGAAAGGTATAACTTTTAGCGATAACCATAACCATAACTAGTGCGTGACGTAGTGTCTGGGCGAAATTCGCATGATAAGCAAGTGGTCACTGCGAATCAGGTTCGATCAGCCTATAACGCTAACTAGGACTTAGTATCAGAGCAAGAAGATTGGAGGGTCATCATATCGGAAACCGGCACTGCGACAGGAAATTAAGTCTTTTGTACCCTAGCCCGGATATGGTTAGGTTAATTTATCTAGGATCTTCTCCGTCTCTTTAATGAAACGAAGAATAACCTTAGACGAGGTGTTTCTGATCTTATCAGATGTAGTAAAGGATCTCTTGATCTGCACAATTCTGAGCCTGGCCAAGGCCGGGCAATTGCAAAACAGATGTTAACTAGTTTCGTCATACTCTAGACAGAGTCTGCACTCTGTTTCTGAGTAGAGACTTTTAACGATAGTCTCATACAATTGCACAATCCACTTTTAGGTTGTCAGTTAATTTAAGTTATGGATTAGAGTTCGCCGGAGCATAATTTTTAAAAATGAGTTACTGTGGACGATCATGCCATGATATATGCATATTTATTCGTCGAATTTCATACCATTGCACAATTTTCTTTTGGATTACTTTGCATCATTTATTATAAAATATGAGAAAAACAGTCTACGCACATGCGCTGTACCTAGTTATACACGGTACACCGTATGGAAGTATGCCAATGTCGAATCTGTCACGTTTCTATTTCCACATTCGGATGCACTGCCCATTCCCAACAGTCCAAGTTCATCTGACCTCAACTTGAGCTCTAGTACACTAGATAAAACAACCGCTGACAGCGAAAAAGAAGCGATTCAAACATGTGTTCTTCTAACTCAGCCTCAAGTCAATAATTGGGTGAGAGACTTAGAGCTCTCAAAAGACAAAGTAAAATTTCATGCATCTCGGCTGAAGCAATACAAGCTTTTTGGTCCGAATGTTATAATAACGTATGACAGAGACCTTACTCAAAGTATTTCATGCAAAAAGCTCAAATATGCTTTTGGAAGAATATTCTTCATTTGTTTAAGGAGTTACGACAGCATTACGATGCAATAGAGTGGCGGTTATTTATTGACAGCAGTAAAAAATAGTTTGAAAGCAGTTCTCTTAAATCTTGGAAATGAAAAACCATCAAAGCTTAATCAGACATCCTGTCAACACCGAAGAAACGTAGATGACAGTGGTCGAATTATTGAAATGTATTAAATATGAAGAGCACGATTGGAAACTATGTTCCTATTTAAAAGTGGTGGGCATGTTAATACGGCTATTTTTATGTCTCTGGAACAGCAGCGCTCGCACTAGACATTACACAAGAAACTTCTGGCTCGACAGAGAACACATCATTGTGTGATCGGACAACGTTGCTTAAAAGGCTCTGGTGAATAAAGAAACCATCATACTTCCACCATTACACATAACTCTTGGACTCTTCTTAGACAAAGATTTGAGAATTTCTAAGAATTTCTTGTACAAAAACCATGGAAGAAATCTTTTACGGGGCACAGATAAGAAAAATGTTCGAAAATGATTCATTATTGCCACGTAATGAGGCTGCAGTTTGAAAGTTTTTCCAGTTGATTGTTTCTAATTTCTTGGAAACAATAACAGCATGATTTTCTTCATTACGTTAGTTTATAACATGAAATAATCTGTAATTTATTTTCTAATTTAATTTCAACAGGCGTAAATATGTAACTCAAACATAATTTTTTGCACTCCCGGAGAAAAGTGATGAGAACGGTGTAAGGTTTCATCAAGAAAAGAAAACCATTGAGCAGTGCTACCAAGGATATTGGCATGTAAAAGTGTTGGGAGACTATTTTTGGTTCCTCATCAGAGAAACGGACCCAAAGGAGAATAGAAGACGAAGTAAGGGCCTTGCCCAAGTAAGGACAAGGGACAAATTTTAAATAAAACAAATATCTAAAAAAAACTTTTTTTTTATTTTTTTTTTTTATTAATTTACAATCTATCAATAAGACAATAAGTAAGTTAGTTGAAAGTTCATAATATAACAGAAATAGCTGTACTCCAGTGAGAACAGCTATTATATTCAAAATTCTATAATTAAGAGTTTATTTACAATATATACAAAATGTAATCTCTAAAAGTTAAATCTAACACATGATTTCTTTTAGGTCTTCGAGTTGTATCGCTATTATCTAGTAGGCCTATTGCCAAAACATTTAAATGATCATGTAGTCTCTCAACATACCTTGTGCTTATTCTACGTATTTCATCTTTAATGTATGGAATATTTAAATCTTTGTGAATTTGGTCATTAGCCACAAACCAGGGGGCGTCAACAATAAGTCTAAGCGTTTTGGACTGATATCGTTGAAGAATTTCAATATTTGATTGGCTGGCAGTTGCCCATAATTGGATAGCATATGTCCACACAGGCTTTAAAATAGCCTTGTAAAGCCGAACTTTGTTCTCCAAACTAAGCTGCAATTTTCTCCCAAGCAGCCAATACATTTTTTGTTTGTTTTTATGTTGAGTTTCTTTGTCTTGCCTTTAATATGACTTTTCCAAGTTACTCTCCGATTTATATCGAGTCCAAGATAATTTGCGGAGTCACTATGAGGAATTTGTGAATTATTTAAAAATACTGACGGACAATCTCCTCTTCTCAGAGCAAATGTGACATGTTTCGACTTCTCAGTATTAAACTTTATTTTCCATTTCTTAAGCCATCGCTCTATTTCAACTATTTCATTTTGAATATCTTGAGATACTTCTGCCGCAGTGTCTTTAGATGCAATTATAGCTGTATCATCAGCATAAGTGGCTACTTGAACATCACCGACAACAGGAAGATCGGCAGTGAATATTGTGTAAAGGACAGGTCCCAGAACACTGCACTGTGGAACACCAGCATGGATACTATATAGTTTCGATGTTTTTCCTTCCATTTGAACATAAAAGTGTCGATTGCTTAGATACGATTTCAATAAGAGGAAAAATGGAGCAGAAAGCAGTTTTTTCATTTTATAGAACATGCCTGGATGCCAGACTCGGTCAAATGCTTGTTGTATATCAAGAAATACTGCCGCAGAATACAGTTTCTTCTCGAATCGACTTGTAATTATATCCACTATACGATGACATTGCTCTGGAGTCCCATGACCTCTCCTAAACCCAAACTGATGTTCCGGTATTATATTGTATTCATCCAAAATTGGTAACAATCTACTCATAAGTATTCTTTCGAATACTTTGGAGAATGTCACCAGCAAGCTAATAGGACGGTAGGACGAGCGAATATTTTCAGGCTTCTTTGATTTTGGAATCATTATCACCTCCGCACATTTCCATTGTGTAGGAAAGTGATCCAGCCTCAAAATCGCATTGTAAATTAGTGCTAAAAATTTAATACACTTTTGAGAGAGCATTTTCGTAACTCTTTCGTCTATTTTATCATAGCCTGGTGACCTTTTTTGATTCAGTTTTGCGAATTCTTCTTTGATTTCAGACACAGTAATTCTACGAATTGGCATGCACATTTGACAAGGTACATCCAGAAACTCTATTATTTCAGTATCTTCAGGCGCAAGATTTGAATTTGGTTGAAATGTTGAGTGTAAATGTTGTGCAAATGCCTCAACCTTAGCTTTGGCGGTTTTACACCATTCTCCATTATGATTACGTATTGCAGGTCGTTTTAAATATTTGGTAGCTCTCCAAAGGCTGTATTCATAGTCTTTCGTGTTAGGATCCAGACTTTTGAAAAACTCTGCAGTTGCTTCATTTCTTGCTTCGTGCAAGCGTTTTTTAAGTTGGCATGATGCTGTATTGTACCTAGTTTTATCTGCTGGACATCTACTGGTTTGCCAATTTTTCGGAAGCTTTCGCTTATTATTTATAAGGTTCCTAAGCTCAGCTGATATAAAAACAGTATTCGCTATAGAACTTTTGGCTGGTAGACATAACTATTTGACGATTTTTTTTTTCCAAACTGAACCCAAGATACTTTACGTAAAAATACACGCGACCGTAAATTTGGAATTATTTCAATTTAGTTTATTGTCCGTAACTGAACTGTTTCGTCTTATGTTCTCGACTGAAGTAAATATGAATTTTATAAAGTCGGATGTCATACCGATAAATACTTTTCAATGCCTACTCTTCCACAATAAAAATTACTAATTCAAAAAGATCTAAAATAAGCAGCCTACTTTATCCGTTTAAATTTGAATCTTCAAAAAAATAAACAAGTGAGTAAAAAAAAAACTAAATACAAAAAAACAAAAAAACAAAAAAACGTGAATTTCAAGTATATATAGCCGTATTATGGGCGTTTCTAATATACTCCACACGAAGCAATAAATCCAAGTTTGGATGTTCTATCTTTTACAGTTTCCAAGATCTCGTTGTTCAAACGTACGAAAGATGGACGGACGGCCAGACGGACAGACGGACAGACGGACAGACGGACATGGGTAGATCGACCAAGCTCCCGACGCAGATTAAGAATATATATACTTAATGGGGTCTGCCACGACTTCTTCTGCCAGTTACATACATTTTCACAAACTTAGTATACACTTCGCCTCAAGAGCAGGGTATAAAAACAAGAAATACTAGATTGTTAAAGTTCAAATGTTGAATCGATATATGTCCGTCCGTATGCACATTGAGTTCTCGTAGTCTATATACTAAGTTAAAGCCTTCAAATTTGAATATTTATGCTCTCCAAAAAACATATTTTGTGTAACCCGTCAGAATACGGTTGCTCTCAGTAAGTTACAAAATTGTAGAAAGTTCGTTTTGTTTGCAAGTGTTCTACACAGCACTGTATGTACATACATGTAGGTAAAACCAAGTGACCACATTGAGGAGCGCTTTCGTCACTTGCGTGGATTACCGTTCACAGTGACATATACTTATATGTATACTATATACATATGCATGTTAATTTGAGTATGTAATCTACATATGTATGTACGTATATATGTATGTACGTACAACAAAAACCGAGAGACAGTCAGAGAAACAAAGATAGAACAACACTAAACTAAATGTTAAATGCAGGAGGTTATTTTTAGGCTACTTTGGTTTCGTTTTTGACTTTTCTAAATTTTTGCTGTTTCAGCATCGTATCGCATCCCATACCCATACCCATACCCATCCCCATCCCCATCCACATTTCACTTACAATCTAACCGATCGCTCGATCGTTTGTTCGTCTTCATTACTCGTTAACTCACATCATATACGCGTATACATGCATGCATGCCTGTGATGATGTGCAACTGTATGTGTATACGTAGGTCTTTTGGCGCTCTCTTCCTTATTATTTTTGTGAAAAATTATATAGCGGTAAATAAAGCAACATGGATCACCCAACAAAAAAAAAAAAAAAAAAACAAAAACAACAGCCAAAGCAATGCGTTGTCGAATTTTACTCTCTCTCTCTCTCTATCTCTCTCTATCTCTCTCTATCTCTCGCACAAGCATTACATGCGAACACATGTGCGCCATAACAGATACTAGTAAGTGAGAGAACCAGCAAGCGAAAAGGAGTGAGCACCCACACACATATAGTACACTTAGAAAAAAAATTTGTATAAATATATGTTAAAATTTATACTTATATCATGCAAGTCATGTAAAGCGCATTATAATTTATGTTGAAATCAGTTAAATTGTACAACATTTATTGCCTATGCATAACTTTTCAGTAATTTAAATTACAAAATTTGTGGTTTAAAATATTTTGTGTAACTAATTTGCATAAGTGAAGTTATTGCATCGATTATTTCTCCGAACTGTTCTAAAAGAAAGAAAAATAACAGTAGAAGTGCAAGATGAAGATGAAACATTTCCGACTGTATAGCAATTATTTACCAAGTTGAATCCTTTATTATAAAAACTATTATTAAATTAATAAGTATTACCGATGAATCACAACTATCTTGTAATAATATGAATACTCATACACGGTTAGATCTAAAAATAACCGAACTTTTTAGTTAGAAAATAAAACAAGCGTGGTATTATGTTTCAAAGCTATAATTTATTCAAAATGCGATCCATTTAACTCAATACAACGTTTGCAACACTCAACCAATTTATCCATAGACTTCTTTAAACTCGCTTTTTGGGATGTTCTTTAGCAGCTGTGCCACGGCTGCTTGGCTATGGCTGGAATGTCAACGTAAAAAGCTTCTTTCATTGCAGTTTTCACTTTTTGGTAAGAGAAAATAATCGCACGAAGGGTGGTCGATGAGACAAATCTCTTTTTTTATCAAAAATTCATTGACTATTTTGGTCTTGGAGAGATTGTACATTATCATGCAATAAAAACAGCTGCTTTACTTTGGCATATTCGGGTCTTACACATAGGACTCTCGACGACAAACGATGTAAAACTTGTAAATAATATTCTCCATTGACAGTTTGACCTTCTGGAACAAATTCCTTGTGAACAATATCCTTGGAATCATAGAAAGTTATCAATTATTATGTCTGGATTCTTGACTTCTGAAAACGCAAGTATTTAGGTTTTGGCTCGTCTTTTGACTTTCATTCTGCAGATTGTCGCTTAGTTCCAGGATCATATTTAAAACACCATGTTTTTATCACCAGCTATGATCGAATCAAGAAAATCTGAATCGTTTGCAGCTGTTGAAATGATGTAATGCTCTACATGAGCGATTTTTTGATCATCATTTAACTGTTGTGGAACCAAACGTGCACAAACCTTTCTTTTACACAAATCTTCAGTTAATATATTTTGTAGTTCGTACAGTAAGATGAATTTAATACTTCTGCCAGCATTGTCACAGTGATATTTGCATCAATATCGATTATTTCACTTACTTTTTTCACTAGCTCAGCACGATTAGATGCTTCGGCTCGTCCGGATCTTGGATCAGCAAAATAAAAATAAGATAGTGTTTTTGATAAGGTTATTAGGTGCTTTTTTATATTTCCGTTTTTTTTTCTCTGTAAAGTTTCTCGTATAGATTTATGTCCGTTGTTATGCATTTTCTTGTTCTCTGTGTTGTGACCAACAGTAATCAGACATCATGTTGATATTTCAGCGTCTCTGGTATCGTAACTCCATCTCTTTTATGTACTGATGAAAGCGTGACCCCTGCTTCCTTTGATGTTTTTTAATTAGGAGAGTATGGCTCTACTTAGAGTATGAATTAAAAGCAGATAGATTAAACCAAAACAACACTGGAGTTTGGTAAAAATTATTGAAAAAGTTTTATCATCGCTGGTCTGTGTCATCGGTCTACAAGTTGAGGTAAATATAAATAAAATAATAATTTTACAGAACACATTAATTTTAAATTTTATATATGATCGTCTGACATTGTAGTGCTCAACTAGTTTAAAAGTACTCTTAATTTGCAGAATAAGCATTCTCTTGCAGCATAAGAAGCTCTCCATCGTAAAACCGAATCTGAAATATTTGCAATTTAGGATGATGTCATTCTGGGATTTTATTAGACACGTAAAATAGGACTCGATTATTATAGTTATTACCGACATTATTGTCCAATAAATAAATAAACGAGGTGCGTTAAAAAAAAGGAGACTTTTAATTTTTCTCGAAACATATTTATTTAATTAAAAATATATATTTTCTTCCCTTCGAAGTAACACCAGTCAGATATAAAATACTTGTGACAGCACCGATTCTCGAAGCACTTCTGATCTGCGCTTTTGGGTATGGCCTTGAGCTCTTCCAGCGATGCGGTCTTTAACTCTTCAATCGCAGCAAAACGCCATCCTTTCATGGCAGTTTTCAGTTTTGGGAACAGGAAAAGCCACAGGGAGCCATGTCCGGTGAATACGTTGGCTGATGCATGATTACGGTGCTGTTTTTGGACAAAAAATTAGAAAAAATCAATGACCATGATGCATTTCGACACAAGTTCGCGTGTTTTCTTCGTATTATTTCACCGTACGACCTTCTCCCAAGAACGCACGATGCACTGCACGATGACTGCAATAAGAAGAAGTCTAAGTGTCAATTTACAACGGGATACGTTAAAATGTGGTGCTCAAAAAATGCGCAGCAACAACCAGACAGACAGACGGGCATAGTTATATTGACTTGTCGAGCTGATCAAGATTATATATACTTTATGGGGTCAACGCTACCCGCTTTGATTCATTCAGACAAACTGATAATACCATTTCACACTAAAAAATTGAAAATCGAATGTAAAATTTAGCAAAATGCATCTTGGACAGACTGTTCGCAACTTGAATACTGAAACCAGCAGATGATCGATCAATAGCAATAGGGAGACAGACCCGTGGGTTCTGTTCTCCTCGTACCCTGAAGTCTTTACGCTCGATCGTCTGCACCACTGAATTTGTGAAATATCTGGCACACTCGGTGGATGCAATCAAGTGACACGTGCATTTAGTGAACGACATTAAATCCTATCCTTAAAGAAGAAGGATCATGTGGTGGCTAAGACTATTCGTGCGCTTTTCATCATCGATCCCAATCACAAAGTGCTCCTCCTCTTCATGTTCTAACCCATGTACAATGGTAATGTTAATGTTACTGAAATTCTGCGCGAAAATTCAAAAGTCACTCATCTATTTATTCACATGTATCGTCTCACTATACCCACGTCATTTCACTTGAAATTCGATATGGTGGTTATTTATAGGCGGAAGATTTACATGTAAATTAATGAAAGTTTTCAGTATTTTTTTAGATGTCGGTTCTACTGAAGTTTTCTCTTCTGTTTTTTGTCGTTCTCCTTGAAATTCGCTATAGTTAGGTGCTACTGTATCAAAATTTGTTTAATCAAGTCGAAGGCCATTGTAGTAAATATTCTTTGGCCCATTTATTGGGTGCTGGAATTAGTTTTAAAGGATTCATACGAGATGGCGTAACTAACACTAAATCGCATCGGGCAAACCTGTGACTATATACATGTGAAAGCCTACTTCATAAGCTTCAATTTTCAGTATGTGTCAGTCCACAAAAGTGCAAACAACATATTTTTTTTTTGCTCTGTGCACATGTCGACTTTTGTTCCAACAAAACGAAATTTGCGGAAAGTTTTGCTTTTGTGCTTTCATTTGAAGAACGCTTTGTGAGGCTTACGGTGACTATGCTCCATCGATTTCAACTTGTGAGTACTGTTTACGTCGGTTTGAAAGTAATGATTTTGATACGGAGGACAAAGAACATCCGGGCAAGCCCAAAAAGTTTGAAGATGAAGAATTGGAAGCATTACTCGACGAAGATCCGTGTCAAAGCCTTCAAGAATTGTCAGAATCAGTTGGAGTTAGTTGACTTGTCAATAGTTGGCAAACGCATCAAAGCCATGGGACTAATTCAAATGCAAAGAAATTGCCAAGAGACGTCGAAAGAAGATTTTTCACTTGTGCGAACAGCTGCTTCAACGCCATAATCGGAAGAGTTTTTTGCATCGTATTATTACTGGCAATGAAAAGTGGATCCATTACGAAAACCTAAAGCGAAAAAAAAAACAACCTGGGGACCACCCGGCCATGTATCAAGATCGATGGCCAAGCCTAATATTCATGGTGCCAAGCTTATGCTCTGTATTTGGTTGGGATAAGAAGGGAGTTGTATACTATGAGCTGCTGCAACTGGTGGTGAACGTGATCAACAACAATTGATGCAATTGAGCCGAGCATTGAAGCAAAAACGGCCGGAATATGCCAAAAGGCACGACAAGATGGTTTTTCAACATGACAACGCTCGGCCACATGTTGCAAGATCCGTCAAGGAAATGTTGGAGGCGTTGAATTGGGAAGTGCTATGGGAAAATCTTTTAGCTAACGATGGACAATATACTTTGAATAATATAAATTGTAGCATTTTTTTTTTAAATACGCGAAATCGAAAAAAAAACCTTTAAAATTAACACCTCACACTGGGCTTTTATAGGGTCCCGGAATAGCATTTTACACGAGTAAAAAGCAGTTGCAACGTTCAATGTTCAAATAGGCGCCCGTCAATTTTTAGTAGCGTGTACGAAATTTCGCTTGCTGGTCGTGATTGAATGCAATGAATAAATATAACTTAGTAATATTTCTAGATAAAGTATCTCTCTTTAGTATTTTTACGTGCAGCATATGGATGGTAGATATATATATATATATATATATATATATATATATATATATATATATATATATATATATATATATATATATATATATATATATATATATATATATATACATATGTGTATGCCTGTAGGTACGCACACGGTGTTTTTAAAATGGTTGGAAAAGAAAATGAAAAAACGTTCTTGAGTTTTTCTTGTCTAATCTCATTGTTGCGGTTGCTGCTTTTTTGAAACGTTTCAAAATCGACGGTATTCGTCGAATCGAGATCTCAGTTGTACAAAGTTGAAAAATAAATCGAGCGTTGTCAGCGGCAACGACGAGTGACGATCATTGTTTTTTTTTTTGGTTTTTTCCTAAAGATCAACAAGAAAATGTGTAGTTGTTGCTATTTTTAAAAACGCTATACGGTGGACAGATAGACGGAAGGCATACAATCGTAGGGATTTCAAGATATATATGTATATATATATATATATATATATATATATATATATAGTAGAAAAAAAACAACCAAAAACACATGCATACATGTTTATATATATATATATGTATATGTGTACTATATATAGATATAGATATACCGCTATATACGATACGACTGTATCTAGCATCGTTGTTGCCGTTGTCGACTTCATTGTTTTGCTTCGACTATTTTTACAGTTACACACGATGCGCATATTTGAGAATAAAAGTTGGGGCACTTTTGTGCTGTGCAGATACCGATGCAGATACTCTCGCTCGCACACTCTTCCTTCCTCCCTCATTGCAGCTGCATGTGTTGCAACATATTGCTTCACTCTCAATGAGTGCATTGATCCCATAAACGTCTAAAGTTGGTCCCAAAATTTATATTTATATAAACGAGTAGTTGATGTAGATGCATTGCTTTTAAATACTTACATGTGTATATACCGCGTTTGACGATGCCTCATTTTACAGCGTTTCAATTTAACGATCTAAACAATTTTTTAAATCATGTTTCGTTTAAAAGGCATATTTGATTGAGTTTAAGAACTCAAAACGTTGTACATTATATGCTATGCTATTGTATAAAAAAAAAAAACCTCTTGAAGCGGTGCAAAACCATGTGGCGAAGGCTTAGTTGCAACACGTAAAACCTTTTGATATTAATTTTGTGAGGAAAGATTGTATTCAGCATATTATAAAACCAGAACCGGAACCGTTAAGCGAAATTAAACGATTCAAATTGAAAACTGGTAGCAGCACCGATATTTTAATTCTTTGAAAACCGTAACATTTTACCGAAATACAATAAAATGAAAGAAACATAGCGGTACCAAAACATTTGTACCGGTCTAGTTTCGGTTCTCGCTTTTATTTGTTTGTCATTTACGTGGCTTCAATACACAACGTATAATTTTTTTTTTAAATTTAAATGAAACACTTAAAATAGAATTGGATGTCGGAATCTTTATTATGACTCAAAAGAACAGCCCCTGACATTTAATTTTTAAAGATAATTTCATTCAAACGGCTTCTTCGCTGTAGGTGGTCCATTCGAAACAGAGCAAAACAGAAATCAACAATGAAATTGCGCCAAAGTAAGCAAAAAATGCAACGTTTGTAAGCAATAGCTTCAAACTCTGTCTTTGTGCTACAGAAAATCGCCACAATTGCCGCTAAAACAATTTATTGATGACTACGGTTTTTTTTCTTGTCGGGACGAAGGTAATGTGGCTGACTATTACTAAAAGTTCGCGAAGATTTCACGGCACACAAACGCATAAGCTTGAGCAAAGATGTGTATTTTCGCCTAGAATAATGAATACAAGGTATGATCTAAAAATCACGGAACTTTTAATTTAAATCATAGAACACGTAGCGCCATCTATTAAATGTTGGCAGTGTTAGAAAGGCACATTTTTCTTGTTTCGAAAGCATTTGACAGTTTACAAAATGACACACGTTTTACTAACAGCAGTTTTTGTAGATTTGTTGCAAAAACATAATGGAATAAAGAGCTAATGTTAAGTTTGGTTTTAAAATCGGTAAAAAATATACTGAGAGTTACTAATTGTTAAAAAAAAGTTTATGTTATTGATTGTATGAGTCGTACTCAAGCTGACACTCGTGGTTATAGGATTTAAAAACGGTCGTGATGATTTAACTGATGATCCAAGTCCTGGACGACCCGAAGCATCTAATCGTGCTGAGTTAGTAGCAAAAGTAAGTGAAATAATCGCTATCGATGCAAATTTCACTGTAAGAAAGCTGGCAGAAGAATCAAATTCATCTTACTGTACGAACTACAAAATATATTAACTGAAGATTTGGGTAAAAGAAAGGTGTGTGCATGTTTTGTGCCACATCAGTTAAATGATGATCAACAAATCGTTCGTATAGAGCACTGCTTACCAACCAGTGATCCGCAGAAGCCAAAATATGGTCCGCGAATGATTTCAAAATGTAGCTTTGAGTAACAATATTAGTCCTAGGATAACCGAACTCGTGAAGAAGATGCAAGCTTAGAAATCACATTAATACATAATTACAGAAGTTTATCCTAAAAATATTATTATTTTCTTTTTGTGTAAGCTTCCATTGAGTTTTTAATTAAAGTTTCAATTTGATTATTACAGTTTATTTTTATTACACCTACATAGTGGTCCCTGCTAACAAGAATGATTTAAAAGTGGTCCCTGACTAAGAAAAGGTTGGGAACCCCTGGTGTAGAGCATTGCAGACATCATTTCAACAGCTGAAAACGTTTCAGATTTTCTTGATTCGATCATAGCTGGTGATGAAACATGGTGTTTTAAATATGATCCTGAAACTAAGCGGCAATCTGCAGAATGGAAGTCAAAAGAAGAGCCTGCGTTTTCAGATGTCAAGAATCAAGACAATGTTGATAACTTTCTATGATTCTAAGGGTATTGTTCACAAGGCATTTGTTTCAGAAGTTCAAACTGTCAATGGAGAATATTATTTACAGGTTTTACATCGTTTGTGGCCCGAATATGCCAAAGTAAAGCAGCTGTTTTTATCACAAGACCTCACAAAAAAGTCAATGAATTATTGATAAAAAAACAAATTTGGCTCATCGACCACCCTCCGTATTCGCCTAAACTATCGCCGTGCGATTATTTTCTCTTGCCAAATATGAAAAGTGCAATGAAAGGAGCTTTTTACGTTGACATTCCAGCCATAGCCAAGCTAAAGAACTTCCCAAACAGCGAGTTTAAAAAGTCTATGGTTAAATTGGTTGAGTGTTGGAAACGTTGTATTGAGTTAAATGGATCGTATTTTGAATAAATTATAGCTTTGAAACATAATACCACGCTTGTTTTATTTTCTAACTAAAAAGTTCAGTTATTTTTAGATCTAACCGTGTATTTGAAAAAATACAATAGGTATTACCTTTTTCCATTCATTGTAATCTTCACTTACAGAGGGTTACACTGGTGACCATTTTACCTTCGAATTTTTCTGGGAAAAACTATTGAATCGATTTTCCTCAACAAGGTTTCATTCAATAGGGAATAAATGTGGCTGTCAGCAAGAACCTACTTTTCAAGCGGTTCAGTATATACATTCGTGTTCAGCATGACACTACAAATCGATCTAGCCGTCATATTTCCTTTATTATTTTTGAAATATTGGTTTGAAAGTTGGTAAGGAGACTTTTTTTAACCAGAAGCAATTTGAGTTCAAAAACTACCGAAATTTATACACTAGAAAGTACAGCTCCCATACAAAAACACTTTGTACATGGTTGAATACCCAAAGGGACAAGGTATAATAAGTCTGTGCGAATGTATTTTTGTAACAGTCAGGAGTGGCAGACCGTATAAAGCAGCTAAGTTCATGATCAGCATCGGAAGACGAATCGATATAGACATGTACGTCCGTCTGGATATGTGAGGCAACAGATGCCAGGAACTAGAAGAGTTCAATACTTTAAACTTAGACATTTAGATTCTCCTTGACCATATTAAATTTTGTGAATGCCACGCTCTTAATACGGCCCTCGCAAATTTCGCAAAGTAATACTTACTATCAAATCTTGAAACGTAGCTGGCTTATCGATGAAGACTTTTCACTTCACATAACCTCAAAGAAATCCAGAAGTATGACTTCACACGATCTAGGCGGCCAGTTGACAGGTTCGAAACGCGAAATTAGGTGTTCATCAAAATGAATTCTTAGTAATGCCATTGTTTCGCGCCGTCTTGCTGAATCTAAATCACGGGCTTCACCTCCTGGCAACAAAAACTTTTCGCTACACTGCGGGATGGATGTGGTCTAAGTCCCATCAGTCACGCGTGATCTGTGAAAAAAGAATCCCTAAATGAATCACATCTTATTTAAAAAATATCGTTTATTTCTAACAAAAATTAGGGCATCTGGTTCTACAATTATAAACCAAATGTAGTCCCCCATCATTCTTTCTTCCCTATCAGCTTTGGATGACTTTTATGTTCTACAAGACGGCGCAGTTTGCCATACATATCACCAATAGAATCTATTCCACCGTTTAGTCTAACCACTCCACGATATATTAGTAGCTACATCAATATTAATGCTTCGATTTAAATGTGAGAGGGAGGATTGATGACCATGTATATATTTTAATTGCTGCAGTGGTATCTACACCACAAAACACCTTCTCAAAACAATTAATATGTGTCCAACTGACATATTGAAAGACTTGTCGCAAAAATCTCACAGATCTCCACCTCAAAACGCTAAAGCTAAAAGAAAGCCCCTTGAAGGCTGCTCTAAAGTGAGAAGAGTATTGCCAACAGCTGAACTTTATTCAAAATCTGTCAGCTTTCGGTTTAAAAAATAGATCTATTTGAAAAGCCATAGATATAAGAAATGAATATGGCGACTGATCCCATACTGAAGAGGAAATTGCTTACACTTTTGCCCAACACCTTAGTACAGTTTTGCATTCAGGTTAAAGGTTTTCCTCATCTATAGAGCAATAAGTCTCTCCTTGTTTCTGCTGAAGACTTTGAAGAGATTTCTATATAATCATATTAGGCACAGAATCTGCTCATGAAGGCTTTTGAGAGCTCTCAACACGCATACAGCAAGCTCAAATCAACAGAGACTGCCAAACACACCAAGTAATCAGAATTCAGGCATCCTTACATAGGAAGTTTGTAGCATTCCTAGACATAGAAGGTGCCTTCAATAACATCAAACCAGCTGCAATAATCAAAATCTTGTCCGATCTGAGGGTGGAAGACTCTCTAGAAGGCATCATTAGCTTAAATGGCTATTTTCTCCGCTCTTCTATGAGTGTTAACATCTTCTCCTGGGTGTTAACATAATGCTAAGACATGTAATAGGAAGACTCTGTGAGATCTAATGTATGCTTATGTACAGCACTTAAAGAACTCTGCAGATGGGTTAACTCCTGCTCTAATTAAACAGTCGTACTCCTTACAAGAAAAAACTGAACGTTATACTGAATTGAAATTCTACTTGATTGAAAATTTCAGTGGAACCAAAACTCTGCAGGAAAATGAAGTCTATTCAATATATATCGCTTTAGTTAGACTAATACTTATGTATGGCGTTCAAGTATGGTAACCAATTCTTAATAAGGTCACGATTAGAAACCGACTTAGCAAAATACATAGAAGTTCGGAATGTACTAATATTTCGGCGTCTTAACCGCCATGCAGGTCAATCAATCCGATCTATGCAGAAGCTGCCAAAGCAGCGAAGTGGAGAAAAAGTTGAGCAACTGCTGTGTAGCTCCGCACCCATTAGTTGAAGGAGTTGCATGCAAACCCATTTCGGTGTACAAACGGCTGTAAAAGTTGCGGGCTCTCTTAAAAAATAACGAATTTGTGCTACGACAACGGGACGCTTCAGCGTAAGCGATGTAGGTTTTACTTGCCGGCGGTCACTCAACCTAACCTAAAATAACAAAAGTAATACAAACTTAACAAGCTGCTTTTAATGCTCTTGTTATATTATGTAGGAAAAATGTCACAGCCAGGCTTAGAGAAAGTGGTTATTGGAATAACGGGACAATGGCAAACTCAACAATCATAAAAAAAGAAAGAGACCTACCCGGATATACAAGTTATTGCATCCCTAGATTGGACTTCAATAACAATTTCCCAACAAGATTGGCAGGAACAGCAACATTAAATAAAAATATAAAACTCATTGACGATCTTCACAGGCGACTCGAAACTAGAAAACAGAGTCGATGGTGGAGTATTTATTCCAAAAATTGGTATTAATGCCACATTTAGACTATCGGATCACTGTAGCGTATACCAAGCGAAAGTCGCTGTCATCTAGGCGGCAATCTTTTAGCTAGAAAAGTCTAGGATTAGATTGAGATGACTGATTTGAATGAGATGACTGAAGTATCCACAGTATCCAACTCGTTTGGGTGTCAGGGTATCGTTATATAAAGGCTAACTATGTAGCAGATGAACTTGCAAGACTAGGTAGATTGGCATACCGCTGTCAACTTGCAAGCTGCAAATCAAAACCAAAACTATTAGGACCGCAAGCAATAGGTGGTCTAGACTTACCACGTGTAGCACTTCAAGACAGGCGTAGCCTTCATATAATCAGAAAAAAACTCAATCCCTACTTAGGATGAGTACAACAGATGCAGCAATTTTAATAGCAATAGTAACAGAAGAGTGGGAGCCTCATCACGAGACTTCTGTAGAAACCAAAACCGTACTTGTCTATGTCACTGCTCCGGACTGTCTAAATGTAGACTCAACCACCTGGGGGTGCATTATCTAAATTACATAACTGAAACTTTTAAGTTAAAGGTAAAAAATTTAGTGAAGTACGTGAAATCTTCTCAGTGGTTGTAAAAGTAAAGGCTGCGAAGTCTCAAATGAGATACATGTGGTAACAGAACGTGCCGTGTGTGCTCTAACTCGTTTGTAACTCACACGACCATTCAAACCTAACCTAAACTATGTACGTAAAAGTTGGTTTTACTAACTACTGAATTACCTGAATATACCAAAGCTAACAAACAACTTCGAGCAAATATTTATTCATGCTTTTGACTAAAGCCTGCAGAAGAAGCATGGGATATGGTGGAGTAACTTTTATATATAGACATAATTTTCTGGTAATTTGTGGCCAGTCACAATCCATTCAAGTTGTATTTACTTAAGTAAATAGTTCTACATCTTCAGCGGCAAATGCCACGTGTAACAGGTCGCGCGCACTCGACTTCAAAGCAATTAAGTATAGTACTTCACTTAATGAAAATCAGTGTCGACCATGTTGTAAGCGATGTTTTATAAACTGCAAAATGCTTACATTGCTGACCTCCGCAAAAACATCTACATTGACTTTGACTTCGACATCGACTTCGACATCGACATCGACAACACATAACCACAACCCTGACCTAAGTCGTTGAAGCTACGCGTAACATTTTGGCCGTGAGCTAAATAAATAAATAAATCCAATACAAATCAAAGGCAGAGACAAAAGCAAAGCCAAAGTTAAAGCCGAAGATTATAAACGTAATATATGCGGGGTTAATAATTTAATACTAGAAGTGGTCATGGAGAAGAAAATGAGGTTAGGAAATTTTGATTTGGAATGAGGAATATTGCTCGCAGATAATTGCTAAATTGCTTTTCACGTCGACATCGTAAGTTATTGCTTTTCTAAAATAAAAGTTGTTGTATTTGTTAAACCGCGTGAAGTTTTTGAATTGTTTAACTTGAAGTGCAACATCAAAGATAACATGCGATTAACATCCTATTTCGCAAACTATTTTTCATAAAAAAGAATTTATTTTTGTATAAGTTTAGCTGAAAAGTAAAGGATCTATTAATAAAAATTGAATTCGGTGTAAAAATCAAGTTTTAGAGAACCAAATTGGTAGAACGATTCAAAAAAAAAAAAAAAAAACCTTCACCACAAAAATGATTTGCTTGCATATACTATTTATCACTTCCTTATAAAACATTGTGCCCAATCGTCTCGAAAGCGGCTCTATAATCGCTTAATTGATAGTGTGTGTCTTTCTTGTACTCAAGAATCTTCTACAGAATTTGTCGTAGTGTAAAAATCTGTTCATTACTCGAGCTTTTTGGTCTAAAGCCACACTAAAACTGTTCTATCAGTGCATCCGTGTATGGCTCCAGCCCTTTAGACAGTACACGTGCCAGAATTTTGTATTCAATTCAAAGCATACTTATTTCACGGTAGTTCGCGCTGACAGCGAAGTCTCCTTTCTTAATAATAGGTAGAGCACATTACCACCTCTTGCTTTAGAGTTGGTGCATACGCCTTACCAACTCTTTGACAGCTTCGGACAACTTATCGAAGCTTGCCGCTTTGTTAGTTTTCAGCTTTTTAGCTTTTTAGCTGTAGTAAAAGTGTGGTGAGTACAGATTTTCTTAAACGAAGTATAAAATTCTTGGTTCAAGCACTTCCTTTTTCAAATCCGAAATTTTCAAAATTTAGCCATCTATCTTCAAGCTCTTCTGAGCTTGATTTAAGAAACAATTGTATTGATTTGAGTACATTTTTTAGATAACTGGCTGAAAGCCGAAATTGAAGCCGCTTTCTGACGCAAGTTTATGGAGGACATATATTGATATACCACGCCCACTTTTTGGGTTAACCCCCATACAAACCTACTGTCCACTTTTGTGTTTTTGTATGAAAAACTTTTTTAGTTAAGTCAATATCAGCTTCAAATTCGATATGGTGGCTTCTTATGAATGGTTGCTTCACACATACTCATAAAATAATGGATGTGTCCCACCAACTTTTTGGTGTAACACATATAAAAATTCACCACGCACGTTTATATGTTCGAACTGATGTAGCCGAAATTATCCGTCTGCTGTTATTATTGGCATCATCCATTTTTGCCACCACGTACACTCAGTTACGACAGTTATGAATGAATGGATATACGAATGAATGAATGTACGTGTGTGGTTGATTTCAAAGCACATGTTTTAAATAACTATAACAAAAAATTGGCATGAAATTTGCTTATTGGATATACTTAGTTTTTTTTTTTTTTTGGATTTTTTCTGTGTTGTGGTTGACTCAGCTACGATGCCTAAATGTATGCTATATTAATGAGCGAAGCATACATTCGTATAAGTTTAAATTTTAAAGCTCAGTACTGAGATTGTCGCAAATATTTTGCTACCGAAATTGTTAATTATTACTGCGGTGTGGAATCGAAAAACAAAAAAATTTAATGTTGAGCTCTAAAATAATCCGGTCTCTGTTACTGTCATCTGTGCAACTTGAGCTGCAGTTGGCGACAAACCTCCCAGCCAGCTGTTCCAGTATACTTAGGCGTGCTGGAAAATATGTTAGATCGCCGCCAACGTAATCTTCTGCTTCTTCAAAATACGCCCGAGCAGTGAGCGCCGGAAGGTGCACGTCTAGTTTTATCAAGGTTGCCTGTTGCTGATTTAACGGCAGCGTCTACTTGTCAATCGCCTTCCTTCCTTCCTTCCTTCTCTCCGGCAACATCTTTCGTAAGATTTTTCAAGTTCTCTTACTTCGTTTTCGTTTCCTGGTGTACTGACCGTACAACAGAGAATATACCGATCAATCTGGGTACTCAACACCATTGAGGGAGGACTGCCTCAAAGGTCAGAACAGCGCTTTTATACGGAACAGAGCAGTCACCGGATGCGCAGATCATTCAACACCTGGAGAGCAGCAGTAGATATTTTTTCCACCTTATGCATTATCTATCTTAAAATATGTATACTGGCAACCTTTTCTTTAGTGGGTATTCTATATGAAAAAGGCAGCTAGAAAAATGGGAAAACAAAATTTTAAAGTTCTAATATATTACATGGTAGTTTATTAGATATCTCTAATATATTTGGTGCTAACTGAAACTATTATACACACTAATAGATTCATATTAAATACTACGAAATGAAAACATATGTGCTTTTTTTTAAAAAGCCATAAATTTTTAGGGATTGCAGTGTTTGTTATTGTAGTGTAGGGTCATGTCGGGGGATATTGTGTAGGGGCTGGACGCTTATAGCATTGGACGATTATAGTGTGGGACGATTACAGTGCTTCAGAAAGTCCTGTTGCTAGTAGTTGAGTATTTTATAAAATTTAGTTGTTTTGAAAAGCTTGTTTTGTTATATTTGAAACGAACTATTAAAACATGTAAACTGTTACGAAAAGAAAACCAAAAATTAAATTTTTGAAAAATTCCGACATCGAATTTTTTTTACTCTTAAATGATTGACAATTTTTTAAGCGACACTGTGCTTTTGTACCGACAACACGTAATGAAGCACAAAACAATTCAGCTTTGAACTGTACCTCACTATATCGACTTCTAGTTTCCGATTCCGTTCGTCAATTAATAAAAATGCATACATTTTTAAGCGCTCCAATTTAAATTTGCCGTTAGAGCCGCATGGTTATCGTTAAACGCTGTAATAATCTGGCAACGCAAAAAAAAAAACAAAAAGAGGAGAGTGCAGCTTCGGTAAGTTTGAGAGCATTTACGAATGCGATACGCGACGTGCGATAAAACGAAACGCAAAAACGAAGCTAAGCGGCCTAACACCAACGCATGCTGTGTTAATGGAAAGAAAATACACTCACACACATACACACACACATGCTTAAAAAGAAATTGAAGCTGCAAAGCCACGAGCACGATACGAAAATAATGCACGAATGAATGAGCTGTGCCAAGTCAAGCCATGGTGGAATAATAATAGTGGAATAGTATTCGCTCACTTGTCTGTTCCTACAATGTTGTGCGCTTTAGAGCGCGACAGAGTTAGAGTGTATCTTTTGCACTATTCTGCCAACTGAAAAGAAAGTAAAATAAAGGAACAAACTTGAAAGCAGTCAGACGTGGCACGGTACTAACGTACATATATTATTCCACCATAGAAACGAAGTCAACATGCAGAAGGTAGACAAAAATGAGCGAAAGTGACGATGACGTTGACGACGACGACGACGACGACGACGACTACAGGACACCAGGAAGGGCATTTAATTTTTGAAGTCATTCATTGCTGAATTTAAACGTTGAACGGTTCGGTTATCAACGCGGACGAAACGAGTTGAGTTGCGAGAGCGAAACGAAACGCAGCACGAGAGGCGCCGCCACGCGTTGTCGCACAAAAAAAAAAAAAAAAAATTAATATAAAATATATGTAGATATAAAAAAAAAGGAATAAGCCAAAACTTCGCAAAGTAATAAATATAGAGTGTAATAAGGATTTCCAAAAATGATTGAAAGAAATTTTTTTTACTTACACACGCATACATACTTACTTACTTACATGCATATGTATTATTATTTTTTTTTTTTTTTGTTGAATAAAACAGCAAAGTTTTTTAAGCGCTTTTGAAACAATGTGCAATTGTTGCTACTTTCCAATAAGCAAAGAAAGAGAGATATAAATTTTATACAAAAAATTCATCAGTGTGCTACACGCGCTCTCCTTTTTTTTTTCTTTTACGCTTGCTGTGCGTGTGTGTCTGTGTGTGCGTGCGTGCTTTACTTTCTTTTTTCTACGCTTAATACTCTTTTTTTTGTTTTTTTTTGCGCCTAACGGTAAAGCAATACATCATGCAAAAAAGAAAGTAAAAGTGCGTTTCCGTTATTTTGTTTTTTGTTTTTTTTTTCAAAGTGTTTTAAGCGAAGTTTAATTTTAAAAAGCAACAGCAAAAAGCAGCTATAAAAGTTAAAAAAAAAAAACAAAACAAAAAGAAATAAATTAAATACAAGGCGAACTGCTAAACTTTCTGGTACAATTTTAAGTTGTCCTTGTTGTAAGCTTTTAATCTTGAAACTGTTGAATCTACTACAAATACATACATAAATACATGCATACATATGTATTGTTGTTGTTGTTTTTGTTGTTGTTGTTGTTGTTGTTGTTGGTGTTCTTGTTGCAGATCAAAAATCAATTGAAATACATACATATTGTACATACATATGTATGTAAATACAGTGCCATGCCACCTGAATAGAAACAATGAGTTTCGGTTAGACTCCAATAACATTTTTCCTTTCTTCAGTTTGATTGTAACGAATGATTCATTTAGAGGTTTTTTTTTTCAAATTTGACGCAAAACACTTCAAATAGAATTGAATTTCGGAATCTTTATTAGGTCGCATCCTAAGTACAATATCTGACATTTACTTTTTATATGTATATGCGCTGTAGGTGGTCCATTCGAAACGGAGCAAAAATGAAATCAACAGTGAAATTGCGCCAAATTAAGCAAAAAATGCAACGTTTGTAAGCAATAGCTTCAAACTCTGTCTTTGTGCTACAGAAAATCGCCACAATTGCCGCTAAAACAATTTATTGATGACTACGGTTTTTTTTCTTGTCGGGACGAAGGTAATGTGGCTGACTATTACTAAAAGTTCGCGAAGATTTCACGGCACACAAACGCATAAGCTTGAGCAAAGATGTGTATTTTCGCCTAGAATAATGAATACAAGGTATGATCTAAAAATCACGGAACTTTTAATTTAAATCATAGAACACGTAGCGCCATCTATTAAATGTTGGCAGTGTTAGAAAGGCACATTTTTCTTTTTTCGAAAGCATTTGACAGTTTACAAAATGACACACGTTTTACTAACAGCAGTTTTTGTAGATTTGTTGCAAAAACATAATGGAATAAAGAGCTAATGTTAAGTTTGGTTTTAAAATCGGTAAAAAATATACTGAGAGTTGCTAATTGTTAAAAAAAAGTTTATGTTGTTGATTGTATGAGTCGTACTCAAGCTGACACTCGTGGTTATAGGATTTAAAAACGGTCGTGATGATTTAAATGATGATCCAAGTCCTGGACGACCCGAAGCATCTAATCGTGCTGAGTTAGTAGCAAAAGTAAGTGAAATAATCGCTATCGATGCAAATTTCACTGTAAGAAAGCTGGCAGAAGAATCAAATTCATCTTACTGTACGAACTACAAAATATATTAACTGAAGATTTGGGTAAAAGAAAGGTGTGTGCATGTTTTGTGCCACATCAGTTAAATGATGATCAACAAATCGTTCGTATAGAGCACTGCTTACCAACCAGTGATCCGCAGAAGCCAAAATATGGTCCGCGAATGATTTCAAAATGTAGCTTTGAGTAACAATATTAGTCCTAGGATAACCGAACTCGTGAAGAAGATGCAAGCTTAGAAATCACATTAATACATAATTACAGAAGTTTATCCTAAAAATATTATTATTTTCTTTTTGTGTAAGCAATTAAATTAATTAAAGTTTCAATTTGATTATTATAGTTAATTTTTATTACACCTACATAGTGGTCCCTGCTAACAAGAATGATTTAAAAGTGGTCCCTGACTAAGAAAAGGTTGGGAACCCCTGGTGTAGAGCATTGCAGACATCATTTCAACAGCTGAAAACGTTTCAGATTTTCTTGATTCGATCATAGCTGGTGATGAAACATGGTGTTTTAAATATGATCCTGAAACTAAGCGGCAATCTGCAGAATGGAAGTCAAAAGAAGAGCCTGCGTTTTCAGATGTCAAGAATCAAGACAATGTTGATAACTTTCTATGATTCTAAGGGTATTGTTCACAAGGCATTTGTTTCAGAAGTTCAAACTGTCAATGGAGAATATTATTTACAGGTTTTACATCGTTTGTGGCCCGAATATGCCAAAGTAAAGCAGCTGTTTTTATCACAAGACCTCACAAAAAAGTCAATGAATTATTGATAAAAAAACAAATTTGGCTCATCGACCACCCTCCGTATTCGCCTAAACTATCGCCGTGCGATTATTTTCTCTTGCCAAATATGAAAAGTGCAATGAAAGGAGCTTTTTACGTTGACATTCCAGCCATAGCCAAGCTAAAGAACTTCCCAAACAGCGAGTTTAAAAAGTCTATGGTTAAATTGGTTGAGTGTTGGAAACGTTGTATTGAGTTAAATGGATCGTATTTTGAATAAATTATAGCTTTGAAACATAATACCACGCTTGTTTTATTTTCTAACTAAAAAGTTCAGTTATTTTTAGATCTAACCGTGTATTTGAAAAAATACAATAGGTATTACCTTTTTCCATTCATTGTAATCTTCACTTACAGAGGGTTACACTGGTGACCATTTTACCTTCGAATTTTTCTGGGAAAAACTATTGAATCGATTTTCCTCAACAAGGTTTCATTCAATAGGGAATAAATGTGGCTGTCAGCAAGAACCTACTTTTCAAGCGGTTCAGTATATACATTCGTGTTCAGCATGACACTACAAATCGATCTAGCCGTCATATTTCCTTTATTATTTTTGAAATATTGGTTTGAAAGTTGGTAAGGAGACTTTTTTTAACCAGAAGCAATTTGAGTTCAAAAACTACCGAAATTTATACACTAGAAAGTACAGCTCCCATACAAAAACACTTTGTACATGGTTGAATACCCAAAGGGACAAGGGTATAATAAGTCTGTGCGAATGTATTTTTGTAACAGTCAGGAGTGGCAGACCGTATAAAGCAGCTAAGTTCATGATCAGCATCGGAAGACGAATCGATATAGACATGTACGTCCGTCTGGATATGTGAGGCAACAGATGCCAGGAACTAGAAGAGTTCAATACTTTAAACTTAGACATTTAGATTCTCCTTGACCATATTAAATTTTGTGAATGCCACGCTCTTAATACGGCCCTCGCAAATTTCGCAAAGTAATGTTTACTATCAAATCTTGAAACGTAGCTGGCTTATCGATGAAGACTTTTCACTTCACATAACCTCAAAGAAATCCAGAAGTATGACTTCACACGATCTAGGCGGCCAGTTGACAATTTTCGAAACGCGAAATTAGGTGTTCACCAAAATGAATTCTTAGTAATGCCATTGTTTCGCGCCGTCTTGCTGAATCTAAATCACGGGCTTCACCTCCTGGCAACAAAAACTTTTCGCTACACTGCGGGATGGATGTGGTCTAAGTCCCATCAGTCACGCGTGATCTGTGAAAAAAGAATCCCTAAATGAATCACATCTTATTTAAAAAATATCGTTTATTTCTAACAAAAATTAGGGCATCTGGTTCTACAATTATAAACCAAATGTAGTCCCCCATCATTCTTTCTTCCCTATCAGCTTTGGATGACTTTTATGTTCTACAAGACGGCGCAGTTTGCCATACATATCACCAATAGAATCTATTCCACCGTTTAGTCTAACCACTCCACGATATATTAGTAGCTACATCAATATTAATGCTTCGATTTAAATGTGAGAGGGAGGATTGATGACCATGTATATATTTTAATTGCTGCAGTGGTATCTACACCACAAAACACCTTCTCAAAACAATTAATATGTGTCCAACTGACATATTGAAAGACTTGTCGCAAAAATCTCACAGATCTCCACCTCAAAACGCTAAAGCTAAAAGAAAGCCCCTTGAAGGCTGCTCTAAAGTGAGAAGAGTATTGCCAACAGCTGAACTTTATTCAAAATCTGTCAGCTTTCGGTTTAAAAAATAGATCTATTTGAAAAGCCATAGATATAAGAAATGAATATGGCGACTGATCCCATACTGAAGAGGAAATTGCTTACACTTTTGCCCAACACCTTAGTACAGTTTTGCATTCAGGTTAAAGGTTTTCCTCATCTATAGAGCAATAAGTCTCTCCTTGTTTCTGCTGAAGACTTTGAAGAGATTTCTATATAATCATATTAGGCACAGAATCTGCTCATGAAGGCTTTTGAGAGCTCTCAACACACATACAGCAAGCTCAAATCAACAGAGACTGCCAAACACACCAAGTAATCAGAATTCAGGCATCCTTACATAGGAAGTTTGTAGCATTCCTAGACATAGAAGGTGCCTTCAATAACATCAAACCAGCTGCAATAATCAAAATCTTGTCCGATCTGAGGGTGGAAGACTCTCTAGAAGGCATCATTAGCTTAAATGGCTATTTTCTCCGCTCTTCTATGAGTGTTAACATCTTCTCCTGGGTGTTAACATAATGCTAAGACATGTGGTAGGAGGACTCTGTGAGATCTAATGTATGCTTATGTACAGCACTTAAAGAACTCTGCAGATGGGTTAACTCCTGCTCTAATTAAACAGTCGTACTCCTTACAAGAAAAAACTGAACGTTATACTGAATTGAAATTCTACTTGATTGAAAATTTCAGTGGAACCAAAACTCTGCAGGAAAATGAAGTCTATTCAATATATATCGCTTTAGTTAGACTAATACTTATGTATGGCGTTCAAGTATGATAACCAATTCTTAATAAGGTCACGATTAGAAACCGACTTAGCAAAATACATAGAAGTTCGGAAAGTACTAATATTTCGGCGTCTTAACCGCCATGCAGGTCAATCAATCCGATCTATGCAGAAGTTGCCAAAGCAGCGAAGTGGAGAAAAAGTTCAGCAACTGCTGTGTAGCTCCGCACCCATGAGTTGAAGGAGTTGCATGCATATGGGGAAGTATTTTCTAGATGATCTTGCAGAAATCTTCAAAATTGAAACCCATTTCGGTGTACAAACGGCTGTAAAAGTTGCGGGCTCTCTTAAAAAATAACGAATTTGTGCTACGACAACGGGACGCTTCAGCGTAAGCGATGTAGGTTTTACTTGCCGGCGGTCACTCAACCTAACCTAAAATAACAAAAGTAATACAAACTTAACAAGCTGCTTTTAATGCTCTTGTTATATTATGTAGGAAAAATGTCACAGCCAGGCTTAGAGAAAGTGGTTATTGGAATAACGGGACAATGGCAAACTCAACAATCATAAAAAAAGAAAGAGACCTACCCGGATATACAAGTTATTGCATCCCTAGATTGGACTTCAATAACAATTTCCCAACAAGATTGGCAGGAACAGCAACATTAAATAAAAATATAAAACTCATTGACGATCTTCACAGGCGACTCGAAACTAGAAAACAGAGTCGATGGTGGAGTATTTATTCCAAAAATTGGTATTAATGCCACATTTAGACTATCGGATCACTGTAGCGTATACCAAGCGAAAGTCGCTGTCATCTAGGCGGCAATCTTTTAGCTAGAAAAGTCTAGGATTAGATTGAGATGACTGATTTGAATGAGATGACTGAAGTATCCACAGTATCCAACTCGTTTGGGTGTCAGGGTATCGTTATATAAAGGCTAACTATGTAGCAGATGAACTTGCAAGACTAGGTAGATTGGCATACCGCTGTCAACTTGCAAGCTGCAAATCAAAACCAAAACTATTAGGACCGCAAGCAATAGGTGGTCAAGACTTACCACGTGTAGCACTTCAAGACAGGCGTAGCCTACATATAATCAGAAAAAAACTCAATCCCTACTTAGGATGAGTACAACAGATGCAGCAATTTTAATAGCAATAGTAACAGAAGAGTGGGAGCCTCATCACGAGACTTCTGTAGAAACCAAAACCGTACTTGTCTATGTCACTGCTCCGGACTGTCTAAATGTAGACTCAACCACCTGGGGGTGCATTATCTAAATTACATAACTGAAACTTTTAAGTTAAAGGTAAAAAATTTAGTGAAGTACGTGAAATCTTCTCAGTGCTTGTAAAAGTAAAGGCTGCGAAGTCTCAAATGAGATACATGTGGTAACAGAACGTGCCGTGTGTGCTCTAACTCGTTTGTAACTCACACGACCATTCAAACCTAACCTAAACTATGTACGTAAAAGTTGGTTTTACTAACTACTGAATTACCTGAATATACCAAAGCTAACAAACAACTTCGAGCAAATATTTATTCATGCTTTTGACTAAAGCCTGCAGAAGAAGCATGGGATATGGTGGAGTAACTTTTATATATAGACATAATTTTCTGGTAATTTGTGGCCAGTCACAATCCATTCAAGTTGTATTTACTTAAGTAAATAGTTCTACATCTTCAGCGGCAAATGCCACGTGTAACAGGTCGCGCGCACTCGACTTCAAAGCAATTAAGTATAGTACTTCACTTAATGAAAATCAGTGTCGACCATGTTGTAAGCGATGTTTTATAAACTGCAAAATGCTTACATTGCTGACCTCCGCAAAAACATCTACATTGACTTTGACTTCGACATCGACTTCGACATCGACATCGACAACACATAACCACAACCCTGACCTAAGTCGTTGAAGCTACGCGTAACATTTTGGCCGTGAGCTAAATAAATAAATAAATCCAATACAAATCAAAGGCAGAGACAAAAGCAAAGCCAAAGTTAAAGCCGAAGATTATAAACGTAATATATGCGGGGTTAATAATTTAATACTAGAAGTGGTCATGGAGAAGAAAATGAGGTTAGGAAATTTTGATTTGGAATGAGGAATATTGCTCGCAGATAATTGCTAAATTGCTTTTCACGTCGACATCGTAAGTTATTGCTTTTCTAAAATAAAAGTTGTTGTATTTGTTAAACCGCGTGAAGTTTTTGAATTGTTTAACTTGAAGTGCAACATCAAAGATAACATGCGATTAACATCCTATTTCGCAAACTATTTTTCATAAAAAAGAATTTATTTTTGTATAAGTTTAGCTGAAAAGTAAAGGATCTATTAATAAAAATTGAATTCGGTGTAAAAATCAAGTTTTAGAGAACCAAATTGGTAGAACGATTCAAAAAAAAAAAAAAAAAAACCTTCACCACAAAAATGATTTGCTTGCATATACTATTTATCACTTCCTTATAAAACATTGTGCCCAATCGTCTCGAAAGCGGCTCTATAATCGCTTAATTGATAGTGTGTGTCTTTCTTGTACTCAAGAATCTTCTACAGAATTTGTCGTAGTGTAAAAATCTGTTCATTACTCGAGCTTTTTGGTCTAAAGCCACACTAAAACTGTTCTATCAGTGCATCCGTGTATGGCTCCAGCCCTTTAGACAGTACACGTGCCAGAATTTTGTATTCAATTCAAAGCATACTTATTTCACGGTAGTTCGCGCTGACAGCGAAGTCTCCTTTCTTAATAATAGGTAGAGCACATTACCACCTCTTGCTTTAGAGTTGGTGCATACGCCTTACCAACTCTTTGACAGCTTCGGACAACTTATCGAAGCTTGCCGCTTTGTTAGTTTTCAGCTTTTTAGCTTTTTAGCTGTAGTAAAAGTGTGGTGAGTACAGATTTTCTTAAACGAAGTATAAAATTCTTGGTTCAAGCACTTCCTTTTTCAAATCCGAAATTTTCAAAATTTAGCCATCTATCTTCAAGCTCTTCTGAGCTTGATTTAAGAAACAATTGTATTGATTTGAGTACATTTTTTAGATAACTGGCTGAAAGCCGAAATTGAAGCCGCTTTCTGACGCAAGTTTATGGAGGACATATATTGATATACCCCATACAAACCTACTGTCCACTTTTGTGTTTTTGTATGAAAAACTTTTTTAGTTAAGTCAATATCAGCTTCAAATTCGATATGGTGGCTTATTATGAATGGTTGCTTCACACATACTCATAAAATAATGGATGTGTCCCACCAACTTTTTGGTGTAACACATATAAAAATTCACCACGCACGTTTATATGTTCGAACTGATGTAGCCGAAATTATCCGTCTGCTGTTATTATTGGCATCATCCATTTTTGCCACCACGTACACTCAGTTACGACAGTTATGAATGAATGGATATACGAATGAATGAATGTACGTGTGTGGTTGATTTCAAAGCACATGTTTTAAATAACTATAACAAAAAATTGGCATGAAATTTGCTTATTGGATATACTTAGTTTTTTTTTTTTTGATTTTTTCTGAGTTGTGGTTGACTCAGCTACGATGCCTAAATGTATGCTATATTAATGAGCGAAGCATACATTCGTATAAGTTTAAATTTTAAAGCTCAGTACTGAGATTGTCGCAAATATTTTGCTACCGAAATTGTTAATTATTACTGCGGTGTGGAATCGAAAAACAAAAAAATTTAATGTTGAGCTCTAAAATAATCCGGTCTCTGTTACTGTCATCTGTGCAACTTGAGCTGCAGTTGGCGACAAACCTCCCAGCCAGCTGTTCCAGTATACTTAGGCGTGCTGGAAAATATGTTAGATCGCCGCCAACGTAATCTTCTGCTTCTTCAAAATACGCCCGAGCAGTGAGCGCCGGAAGGTGCACGTCTAGTTTTATCAAGGTTGCCTGTTGCTGATTTAACGGCAGCGTCTACTTGTCAATCGCCTTCCTTCCTTCCTTCCTTCTCTCCGGCAACATCTTTCGTAAGATTTTTCAAGTTCTCTTACTTCGTTTTCGTTTCCTGGTGTACTGACCGTACAACAGAGAATATACCGATCAATCTGGGTACTCAACACCATTGAGGGAGGACTGCCTCAAAGGTCAGAACAGCGCTTGTATACGGAACAGAGCAGTCACCGGATGCGCAGATCATTCAACACCTGGAGAGCAGCAGTAGATATTTTTTCCACCTTATGCATTATCTATCTTAAAATATGTATACTGGCAACCTTTTCTTTAGTGGGTATTCTATATGAAAAAGGCAGCTAGAAAAATGGGAAAACAAAATTTTAAAGTTCTAATATATTACATGGTAGTTTATTAGATATCTCTAATATATTTGGTGCTAACTGAAACTATTATACACACTAATAGATTCATATTAAATACTACGAAATGAAAACATATGTGCTTTTTTTTAAAAAGCCATAAATTTTTAGGGATTGCAGTGTTTGTTATTGTAGTGTAGGGTCATGTCGGGGGATATTGTGTAGGGGCTGGACGCTTATAGCATTGGACGATTATAGTGTGGGACGATTACAGTTAGTATAGTTGTGTTACATCGCCGCCCTCTTCATCGTCTGCTTCAGAAAGTCCTGTTGCTAGTAGTTGACTTTCCGGCGGCGCCTACTCCGGAATCTCTCCTTCTCTCTAACGGATGCGCCCATGGAAGCCTTGATGCTACTATCCTGCGGCTTTGGTTGATTGCTTGGACGTCTCTGCGGCCCATCATCGCCAAATCCGCCCGATCCGGCCGATACGCCTGAATAGGCCGATACGGCCGAATAGGATGATACGCCTGATCCGGGCGATTCGTTCGATCCGCCAAGTACACGAATCGGGCGAGAATCGTCCCCTTGCACGACATTTTCACTATTGTTAAACATAACTATTTGACGCTTTTTTTTCCAAACTGAACCCAAGATACTTTACGAAAAAATACACGGGACCGTAAATTTGGAATTATTTCAATTTTTTTTATTGTTTTTTTTTTCCGTTACTGAACTGTTTCGTCCTATGTTCTCGACTGAAGTAAATATGAATTTTATAAAGTCGGATGTCATACCGATAAATACTTTTTAATGCCTACTCTTCCACAATAAAAATTACTAATTCAAAAAGATCTAAAATAAGCAGCCTACTTTATCGGTTTAAATTTGAATCTTCGAACAAGAGAACATTCGTAACTTGAAATGCAGTTGGGTTTACGCCTGAAAAAAACTTCATATTGTTTTGTTTATTCGTAATAGGCGGATTCTATTCTATTACAAAACACCTCGACATCCTCAAGCTCACGCCTTTGTTGCTCCTTTTACTTTTTGCATTTGAAGAGGCATTTCTCCTCTCTTCTTATAGTGACTTTTGGAATTTTTCGGTTTTATTTAACAACATAAGCTTCATTCAGCTCGTTTTTAAAACTTCTTTATCCCTTTAAAAGAATAGTATTTCTCAAGGTGCTTTAAATAGGCGTTTCAGTGATGACCTCTTTATTCGACTCAAATCGGCGAGTCATTTTAACAGGTTCAAAAACAGTAAATAGCAGGGAGAATATGCTGGATGGGGTAACAGTTCGAATTTATGGATTTTTGTCATATACTTGGTGGAAGAGTAGTTTCTTCTTTGCCAAATGAGGTCATTTTTGCTTCAAATTAATGTCGAATCTGTCCAACAGCTCTGAATAATATTCGCCGGTATTAGTCTTACCCTTTTCAAGATATTCAATGTGAGTAACATCGCGTGCATAATAAAAAACTATCGGCATGACCTTGGCCTTCTTTAGTGCATGTTCATTCCGAGAAGTCCACTGATCCACTGACGTTCTTTGGTTTCGTGGTTTTTGTAATGGATGCATGTTTCGTCCACGGTTATGAAACGGCGAAAAAGCTGGTTCCAATTGCGATTGAACATCGCCAAACCCTTCTTTGAAGTGGCAACACGTTTCCGCTTATAGTAGAGTGTGAGCGTATAGCTTTTTCATGTCCAAGTATTCATGTAAAATCTTATGTACTCGCACAGTTGAGATGTCTACAGCCTCAACAGTATGCACTTTCATTTTCCTATCATTCAATACCATTCCATGTTTTTTGTCGAACATTTTTGGCATGACGTACTATTTTGAGTGACCTAAATGTTAGGTCCTATTTGTGCTGGTACGACCACAACGGAATTCAGTAAACGACTTGGTCGAAGGAGAAAACGAACAGTTTTTAATAGAGAAGTTGAATAAAGTTGCTTGGATAGAACCATAGATTTTTTTAATATTACATACATTATTACATACATTATTATTATTCATACACTTTATCTGCAGCTTAAAAAGGAGAGTCTAAATATCCAAACTTGAAGACTCTATATGGAAGCATTACTCGACGAAGATCCGTGTCAAACCCTTCAAGAATTGACAGAATCATTGGGAGTTGACTTGTCAACAGTTGGCAAACGCCTCAAAGCCATGGGAATGATTCAAAAGCAAAGAAATTGGGTGCCGTACGAATTGAAGCCAAGAGACGTCGAAAGGAGATTTTTCACTTGTGCGAACAGCTGCTTCAATCGTATTATTACTGGCGATGTAAAGTGGATCGATTACGAAAACCCGAAGCGAATAAAATTATGGGGACCACCCGTCGAATCATCAACATTGACGGCCAAGCCGAATATTCATGGTGCCAAGCTCATGCTCTGTATTTGGTGGAATCAGAAGGGGGTTGTGTATAACCTAACCAAGCCATCACTGGTGAACGTTACCAACAACAATTGATGCAATTGAGAATTGAAGCAGAAAGAGCCAGAAGACACGACAAGTTGGTTTTTCAACATGACAACGTTCGGCCACATGTTGCAAGATCCGTCAAGGAAACGTTGGAGGCGTTGAATTGGGATGTGCTATCTCAGCTTTATAGTGATTTGAAAATTTATTTGAGTGTTAGACCATGTTCATATGTAGATACATATGAATATTGAAAGTTTATCATGTTTGTATTGAATATTGAAAACCGCCTCTGGTGGCCGGTGAACTCACTAGTTCCGCACTAGTGCGACCGAAGTACATGCTATAAGTACAATTGGTTCAGTGGTTCGTCAGTGATGTTTTCACTAACCGACACGAGTGCAACTTCAAAGTTTGCATTACATTTTTCATTTTTTGAATGTATGCCAAATACTCGTATTTTGAAATTCCGACTAGTGACTTGGAATTTAAGAGTCAAAGTTAAACTAAAATCATATAGTGTCACGATGACATTTTTTTATTATTATATTATATTTAATTTATATTTTCTTTTCTTAAGTAAGCCATGAGTATTCATTTCATTTTAAGCAATCCAAAACGTCAAGAAAAATTTCTATAATTTTCAGTTTTATCTTTCATTCCAGTAGAACAGCACCGTAGGGTTCAAGTTCTTTTTTTATTTTAATACTACCCAGAAAAAATAGTGACAACACCGGCACAACAGTCAGTAACAATGGATATAGTTATGGATTACGCAAATGTGGTGATACCCCGCATATTCGCTACTGCGAAAACCACATTACGCAATGAAGTAGTACCACGGTAAGCACGTGCATTCATGCAATTACATTGTATCGTACTATTCACATATACATTCAATTGATGTGTCGTTATATTGTATGTGTAGGCTGTCAGGTCTTGATTCGCGAAAATGCACAATTGCGGCTGCATTGTTTGTGGCACGGTCGTGCTCTACTACGGACATCGCAAGCTAACCGCTCGTCGAGGCGAGAAAACCCGTAAAACGTGTTCCAATGATGCTGCAGACAATATGATTGCTACTACCGTGGTTGGACTGGCTGAACATGCAGATTTTCGATCGGCGAATGCGCCGGTGCTTGATTTGGTAACTGCGATCGAGCTGAAGAAGCAACAGGCGGAAAAAGTTAAACAGCTTCAAGCCATTATGGCCGGCGGCCATTTTGGACGTAAGGAAATACTAGCAGATCATGTCAGAAGTTTAACCCAGCGTGGTAGGCAGGTGCTTCCCAATGCAGCAGAACAAATAGCTGCAACTAATGGCAATGACAACATTCGAGGAAGAGGAAGAGGTGCCAGAGCAACCATGCAGATGAAACGGTCATCAATGGGAGCTTCAACTACAAGCAAGAAGGAGGAGGATTATGCTTATGAGAAAGGTGAAGACGATGAGCTTGGTGCAGTGGGTATGTTAGCCACAAGTGATGCAGATTTTAAAGATAATGATGGGTCAAAAGGAAGTGTAAAAACTAATAGCAGCAACGGCGCTACTGAGCAGAGTGCAGGATCCGCACGCTGCTATTCTTATAAACGAATATAGAAAGAGGTTGCAGAGGATGTACACATTCTTCAGCATGATCTGTGGATCGAAACTTCTTCCCCTTACACAACACAACATCAATCCTCATGACATTTGAGTTAGTCCCAACAGTGCGAAGAGTAGCATTATATCACACAATGTGCTGTTGTTGTTCAGTGAAACAAAAATCAGTCACAACTTTTTACGTTTGAAGTATTATGAAAAAGATAAAATTTAGTTATAAAAATTGTTAACGTCTATCATAAAAACCATATAGAAAATAGAAACAAAATGCCATATGTATATACAAGTATATATTAGTTATATTAGAGTTACCAATATTGTTTGTTGTTTAAATTTTGAAATGATGTACAAAAAAAAAAAAAAATGTAAAAAATTAAACCCAAAAGTTTCATGGGCAAGAAACAAATTTTTGCTGATTTCTGATTGTCTTTTTTTATTTTTTATAGTGTAGCTATTTATGTGAACATTGAGCAGTTAAAATAGAAATCTGCAAAAAATTTGTTAAAGAACATGTAAAGACTATTTGTGTATTATAAGTGCTCTTACACACGACGATGCTCAGAAAAAGGAATAAAGAGAGACCTATACATCAGTTATAGCGGCAAATACATGTGAGTGAAAATTTGTATAGTTCTCTTTGTCAGTCTTTTCTCTTGCGTTGCATATGCGTATTCAGTGGGCTGCATATAAGGAAAGAGACAACGCTTAGAAAGCAGCATGTGCCGTTATTAGATTAGTGGGTGGCATGATCAATGGTAAGAAGAGAAAAGAAATACATCGTAGAGCCGATAAAATAGGTATATATTATTGATAAGCCGATGCAGCCATCTCGGTCTGTCTGTCTGTCGGTCTGTCTGTCTGTCTGTCTGTCTGTCTGTCTGTCTGTCTGCCTGTTTATTAATGAGTGTGTCTCGCTCACTTTTTTTGGGTAGCCTCTATACAAAGCTGCCATCCATACTTATGTTATAGATGATTGAATTTTGTTTAAAAGAGATGTCAAGAAACTAGACATCCAGCAGACAAGACGAAACTGAGCTCCTGGGCGAAAACGGAGCTCCTGAAAAATATGCTAAAACAAAAACAAAATAATAAATTACACACTGACTGGACCCCACAGAGTCAACTATGTATGTAGTCGCTATGGAAAGCGACGAAAAAGATAAATCAAGCATTATACAGTTCACCAGGCACCTATCACAACACCAGATGGTAAATGGGCTAGAAATAATATTGACAAGGCGACAACATTGGCGAATCATTTTAAAAATACTTTTACAAACCCAATGGACCAACCGAATTTCACTCTGCCAGATGCTCCACACTCATTATTAACGGAGTAATTAAAAATATTACAATTATTGAGCTGCAGAATAAAATAGCAAATACCAAAAGTAGCAAGACACCGCGGGCTACGAACAAATTTCTGGTAAAAATATGAAAGAATTGCCAATCAAAGCTCTATAATATACCACATAAGGAATGTAATGAATACATGCAGTCAAATTAAATACTTTCCTCTAGTATGGCTCAAACTATTGCTATTCCAAAACCCAATAAGAATGACAAACTGTCAACTTCTTACCGAGCGATAAGTTTACTCCCTCATCTTTCTGAAATATACGAAAGACTGATAGCAGATCGACTTATCAAAATTATTAAACGAGAAGGAGCAATACCGAGCCACCAATTCGGGTTTAGAAAAAAAAATATTCGCAACATAAAGCGCAACAGGTTCATAGAATTATTAACAAAATGTGCGACCACTGACATCGACAATAAAAAAGTATGTGCGGCCGCTTTTCTGTATGTTGCAAAAGCAATTGACGGAGTACTGCACAAGCTTAAAAAAATTTTGCCTTTAAATTATTATGGCCTCATCCAGAGCTACTTAAAAGACCGGCAGTTTTTTATTAAATATTTCTAAAGACATTGACTGAGGATTATGAGAAATATTCATTTTTCGACCGATGCCCAAAAGATACTGTCACTTTTAGCGCGTTAACTTCGCTTGAAGTGGTCCGATTGTCATTTAATTGTTACAAAATGTCAGAGAAGAATGTTCCTTTCCAACGCATGTACATACCAATAGGTGGCGCCAGCAGAAATAGCTAATTTTAAAAAAATTCCTGTTTCTTTTGCGACAGAGCTTGTATAGTTTATGGGGTCTACGATGCCACCTTTAATGCGTTACAAAATTTCAGACAAACTGATAATACCATTTCACACTATGTGTGTGAATGGTATACAAAAATTCGTTACACCTGTGTATATGCATTTAAACTTTATTATTATCTTTCTTAGATTTGAAGTTATAACGTTTTAAAATTTGAATTTGTTACCCAATGTATGTACGAGTAGGCATGTTTGTATGTTTGTATGTTTGTATGTACATGCATAATATAACAGCACTAACATGTGTGATAACAGGTGTCCATTCAAAGATGGTGGAAGCATGGTGGAAACGTAAAATGAACGTACACACACACCACACAGCAACAGACACAGACCCAGCCACACACCACACACACACACACACACACACACACACACATTCGCAGACAGAAAACTTCATCATGTTGAAATGAGCAACAAGACGAAGTTTGAATTGATTGATGCGCAGCAGGTAAGCAATGCGTTGGTGGCGTGGTTGCGGGGTTGCGGGGTAGCGCAGTTTGAACATTCATTTTAAAATAATACAAGCGCAACAAAAAAAAAAATGAAGGACAAAGCGCAACGAAAATTGAAAGTAAAAGTGTAAAAAGCCAAATTGAGTTGAAAGTGAGTCAATAAAAAGCTTTGAAGAGTGAGTGACAGTGAGTATTAGAGAGAGAGAGAGAGAGAGAGAGAGAGAGAGAGAGATAGAGATAGATGGAGAGAATGAAAATGAGTAAGCTGGCGTGAGGTTTATGTGTATGTTGTGTGTGCGCAAGTGCACACTTGCACACACACACACACACATATATATACACACTGGTAATTGCTCCCATGTGTGCGTAATATTTCGTTTTTATTTTTTTTATTTTTTTATTTTAAGCTTTTCAACATAACACTTTGTCTTTGCAAGGACTTGCACATTGTACATACACACATATACACACATAAACATACATGCAGCTAAATACATGCTCACATGTTATTATACATACACAAATAGCACGTTGTGGCTTCGCTGAATTTGTTAATCGTTCTCTCTTACGTTCGCTCGCTTACTCTCCCGCACGCACGTTCCTTTGCGTTACGCACACATTTCACCAAATGAGATGAGGTGTTTGTTTGGGTGAGAGTAGTGAGGTGAGTAGCGTAATGTAATTCTGTCATTAACTGAATGATAGAGCGTAAGCCAGACACGTTCTCAAGTTTAGTTCAGTGTTGCCAGATTGATTGATTGTCTTAATCGATGGTGTTGTATACGTAAAAATTTTAATCATTTTATGAATTTTACTCGAAGTTCTATAAATGATTGAAGCTGGCCTGGAGTTGGAGCTGAAATGTTGCGCAGAACTTCATTTTCATTCCACATATATATTGCGTATACAACGTAGCTCTCATCCTTTTCTGTATATGGTGTGTATTTTCATGTATTTTAAGCTTACTAACTATAATACACATACAGCATCCCATCCACTATAACTTAAATGCAAATAAAACCGTCGGGAATATTTTGCGAAAATGAATTCAATTAAGTGGTACATTTTTCGTGATTTGAAACTTGTCACTTGTCATTGATCAAGTAAAATTCATATTAATAAAGGCCAGTGAAATCTCAAAATCATACTAATACTTGAACAATTTACCATTTTATGGAAATCACTTTCGCAAAATTTTGACGAAATTGAAAATCGGCACAGATCTGATAAATCAATAAAGCTCAGCAATTCAAAGGGAAATATCAGCTGAATGAAGCGGTGAACGGTAAGCAAAAAATATGCCGGTTTAACGGTTTTGGAAACCCTACTTTGGGCATCTTGTAAACATCACCTTATATCTCCAGTAGTCGATATGTGGTTACATCATTAAGTTATTCGTTATTAAAAATGTCAATTGAGTGGTTACAATGCTTCAAGAGTGGTGACTTTCACATCAAAGAGCGACATAGCGATGGGATAGCGAAAATTTTTGAAAACGAAGAATTAGCGGCATTGTTCAATGGCTACTCATGTCAAAGTCAAGAAGAGTTGGCAAGATTATTGGTAGCGACTGAATAACAAATTTCAAAATGCCTCAATGACCTGGGAGTGATGCAGAAGCAAGAACATTTGGTGCCGTACGAGTTAAAACACAGAGAGACGTGGAGACGTTTTTTTTTTCACCTTTGACTCCATTTTGTGACTGGCCATGAAAGTGGGTCCGCTACGAAAACCATTTGAAATCAAGTTAGAAACTCTTCATTGTGGAAAGTCCTACCCCACCCGCTATATTCAGCAGACATTGCTCCTTCCGATTACCACTTGTGCCAATTGAATAGTTTTGGTTTGAGTGTACAGAACTCTTATAATTATGAGGAAACCAAAAATTTGTTTGTGTCTTGCGTGCTGCCTGAAAGATGAGCATTTAAAATGATATCTGGGTCATGCATTAACAAAATTTTGCAGTGTGGAAGGCATATCGTATCACGATATATAATTGCACTAAATAGCTGGCTATATTTTGTGCGAAGTACTGAAACTCTTTTAAGCATCCAAATCATGACTGGATGCCACAATAATTATAATTGTTAAATTATTATTATCATATTATTAATTTAAATATGTAGAGGATATTATATAGTCCTGTTCCTTGATTATAGTTCTTCCTTGTTGATTTTGTAGATTAAAATCTAAACGGATAAAGTAGGATACTTATTGTAGATCTTTATGAAGTAGTTATGTGCGAATTATACATTCATATAAGTTTAAATTTTAAAGCTCAGTACTGAGATTGTCGCAAATATTTTGCTACCGAAATTGTTAATTATTACTGCGGTGTGGAATCGAAAAACAAAAATAATGTCCCCTAATCATCGCGAAATGCTCATAATTGAAAATAACTTTGCCTATGGTATTTTTTAGTGGTTTTTGAAGAAAACCTAAATAATCTTGAACTTTTGTTAGCTGTGTTTTGTTTAATGTTGAGTTCTAAAATAATCCGGTCTCTTGTACTGTCATCTGTGCAACTTGAGCTGCAGTTGGCGACAAACCTCCCAGCCAGCTGTTCCAACCTTTCGGTTTAAAAAATAGATCTATTTGAAAAGCCATAGATATAAGAAATGAATATGGCGACTGATCCCATACTGAAGAGGAAATTGCTTATACTTTTGCCCAACACCTTAGTACAGTTTTGCATTCAGGTTAAAGGTTTTCCTCATCTATAGAGCAATAAGTCTCTCCTTGTTTCTGCTGAAGACTTTGAAGAGATTTCTATATAATCATATTAGGCACAGAATCTGCTCATGAAGGCTTTTGAGAGCTCTCAACACACATACAGCAAGCTCAAATCAACAGAGACTGCCAAACACACCAAGTAATCAGAATTCAGGCATCCTTACATAGGAAGTTTGTAGCATTCCTAGACATAGAAGGTGCCTTCAATAACATCAAACCAGCTGCAATAATCAAAATCTTGTCCGATCTGAGGGTGGAAGACTCTCTAGAAGGCATCATTAGCTTAAATGGCTATTTTCTCCGCTCTTCTATGAGTGTTAACATCTTCTCCTGGGTGTTAACATAATGCTAAGACATGTGGTAGGAGGACTCTGTGAGATCTAATGTATGCTTATGTACAGCACTTAAAGAACTCTGCAGATGGGTTAACTCCTGCTCTAATTAAACAGTCGTACTCCTTACAAGAAAAAACTGAACGTTATACTGAATTGAAATTCTACTTGATTGAAAATTTCAGTGGAACCAAAACTCTGCAGGAAAATGAAGTCTATTCAAAATATATCGCTTTAGTTAGACTAATACTTATGTATGGCGTTCAAGTATGGTAACCAATTCTTAATAAGGTCACGATTAGAAACCGACTTAGCAAAATACATAGAAGTTCGGAATGTACTAATATTTCGGCGTCTTAACCGCCATGCAGGTCAATCAATCCGATCTATGCAGAAGCTGCCAAAGCAGCGAAGTGGAGAAAAAGTTGAGCAACTGCTGTGTAGCTCCGCACCCATTAGTTGAAGGAGTTGCATGCAAACCCATTTCGGTGTACAAACGGCTGTAAAAGTTGCGGGCTCTCTTAAAAAATAACGAATTTGTGCTACGACAACGGGACGCTTCAGCGTAAGCGATGTAGGTTTTACTTGCCGGCGGTCACTCAACCTAACCTAAAATAACAAAAGTAATACAAACTTAACAAGCTGCTTTTAATGCTCTTGTTATATTATGTAGGAAAAATGTCACAGCCAGGCTTAGAGAAAGTGGTTATTGGAATAACGGGACAATGGCAAACTCAACAATCATAAAAAAAGAAAGAGACCTACCCGGATATACAAGTTATTGCATCCCTAGATTGGACTTCAATAACAATTTCCCAACAAGATTGGCAGGAACAGCAACATTAAATAAAAATATAAAACTCATTGACGATCTTCACAGGCGACTCGAAACTAGAAAACAGAGTCGATGGTGGAGTATTTATTCCAAAAATTGGTATTAATGCCACATTTAGACTATCGGATCACTGTAGCGTATACCAAGCGAAAGTCGCTGTCATCTAGGCGGCAATCTTTTAGCTAGAAAAGTCTAGGATTAGATTGAGATGACTGATTTGAATGAGATGACTGAAGTATCCACAGTATCCAACTCGTTTGGGTGTCAGGGTATCGTTATATAAAGGCTAACTATGTAGCAGATGAACTTGCAAGACTAGGTAGATTGGCATACCGCTGTCAACTTGCAAGCTGCAAATCAAAACCAAAACTATTAGGACCGCAAGCAATAGGTGGTCTAGACTTACCACGTGTAGCACTTCAAGACAGGCGTAGCCTACATATAATCAGAAAAAAACTCAATCCCTACTTAGGATGAGTACAACAGATGCAGCAATTTTAATAGCAATAGTAACAGAAGAGTGGGAGCCTCATCACGAGACTTCTGTAGAAACCAAAACCGTACTTGTCTATGTCACTGCTCCGGACTGTCTAAATGTAGACTCAACCACCTGGGGGTGCATTATCTAAATTACATAACTGAAACTTTTAAGTTAAAGGTAAAAAATTTAGTGAAGTACGTGAAATCTTCTCAGTGGTTGTAAAAGTAAAGGCTGCGAAGTCTCAAATGAGATACATGTGGTAACAGAACGTGCCGTGTGTGCTCTAACTCGTTTGTAACTCACACGACCATTCAAACCTAACCTAAACTATGTACGTAAAAGTTGGTTTTACTAACTACTGAATTACCTGAATATACCAAAGCTAACAAACAACTTCGAGCAAATATTTATTCATGCTTTTGACTAAAGCCTGCAGAAGAAGCATGGGATATGGTGGAGTAACTTTTATATATAGACATAATTTTCTGGTAATTTGTGGCCAGTCACAATCCATTCAAGTTGTATTTACTTAAGTAAATAGTTCTACATCTTCAGCGGCAAATGCCACGTGTAACAGGTCGCGCGCACTCGACTTCAAAGCAATTAAGTATAGTACTTCACTTAATGAAAATCAGTGTCGACCATGTTGTAAGCGATGTTTTATAAACTGCAAAATGCTTACATTGCTGACCTCCGCAAAAACATCTACATTGACTTTGACTTCGACATCGACTTCGACATCGACATCGACAACACATAACCACAACCCTGACCTAAGTCGTTGAAGCTACGCGTAACATTTTGGCCGTGAGCTAAATAAATAAATAAATCCAATACAAATCAAAGGCAGAGACAAAAGCAAAGCCAAAGTTAAAGCCGAAGATTATAAACGTAATATATGCGGGGTTAATAATTTAATACTAGAAGTGGTCATGGAGAAGAAAATGAGGTTAGGAAATTTTGATTTGGAATGAGGAATATTGCTCGCAGATAATTGCGAAATTGCTTTTCACGTCGACATCGTAAGTTATTGCTTTTCTAAAATAAAAGTTGTTGTATTTGTTAAACCGCGCGAAGTTTTTGAATTGTTTAACTTGAAGTGCAACATCAAAGATAACATGCGATTAACATCCTATTTCGCAAACTATTTTTCATAAAAAAGAATTTATTTTTGTATAAGTTTAGCTGAAAAGTAAATGATCTATTAATAAAAATTGAATTCGGTGTAAAAATCAAGTTTTAGAGAACCAAATTGGTAGAACGATTCAAAAAAAAAAAAAAAAAACCTTCACCACAAAAATGATTTGCTTGCATATACTATTTATCACTTCCTTATAAAACATTGTGCCCAATCGTCTCGAAAGCGGCTCTATAATCGCTTAATTGATAGTGTGTGTCTTTCTTGTACTCAAGAATCTTCTACAGAATTTGTCGTAGTGTAAAAATCTGTTCATTACTCGAGCTTTTTGGTCTAAAGCCACACTAAAACTGTTCTATCAGTGCATCCGTGTATGGCTCCAGCCCTTTAGACAGTACACGTGCCAGAATTTTGTATTCAATTCAAAGCATACTTATTTCACGGTAGTTCGCGCTGACAGCGAAGTCTCCTTTCTTAATAATAGGTAGAGCACATTACCACCTCTTGCTTTAGAGTTGGTGCATACGCCTTACCAACTCTTTGACAGCTTCGGACAACTTATCGAAGCTTGCCGCTTTGTTAGTTTTCAGCTTTTTAGCTTTTTAGCTGTAGTAAAAGTGTGGTGAGTACAGATTTTCTTAAACGAAGTATAAAATTCTTGGTTCAAGCACTTCCTTTTTCAAATCCGAAATTTTCAAAATTTAGCCATCTATCTTCAAGCTCTTCTGAGCTTGATTTAAGAAACAATTGTATTGATTTGAGTACATTTTTTAGATAACTGGCTGAAAGCCGAAATTGAAGCCGCTTTCTGACGCAAGTTTATGGAGGACATATATTGATATACCCCATACAAACCTACTGTCCACTTTTGTGTTTTTGTATGAAAAACTTTTTTAGTTAAGTCAATATCAGCTTCAAATTCGATATGGTGGCTTCTTATGAATGGTTGCTTCACACATACTCATAAAATAATGGATGTGTCCCACCAACTTTTTGGTGTAACACATATAAAAATTCACCACGCACGTTTATATGTTCGAACTGATGTAGCCGAAATTATCCGTCTGCTGTTATTATTGGCATCATCCATTTTTGCCACCACGTACACTCAGTTACGACAGTTATGAATGAATGGATATACGAATGAATGAATGTACGTGTGTGGTTGATTTCAAAGCACATGTTTTAAATAACTATAACAAAAAATTGGCATGAAATTTGCTTATTGGATATACTTAGTTTTTTTTTTTTTTTGGATTTTTTCTGTGTTGTGGTTGACTCAGCTACGATGCCTAAATGTATGCTATATTAATGAGCGAAGCATACATTCGTATAAGTTTAAATTTTAAAGCTCAGTACTGAGATTGTCGCAAATATTTTGCTACCGAAATTGTTAATTATTACTGCGGTGTGGAATCGAAAAACAAAAAAATTTAATGTTGAGCTCTAAAATAATCCGGTCTCTGTTACTGTCATCTGTGCAACTTGAGCTGCAGTTGGCGACAAACCTCCCAGCCAGCTGTTCCAGTATACTTAGGCGTGCTGGAAAATATGTTAGATCGCCGCCAACGTAATCTTCTGCTTCTTCAAAATACGCCCGAGCAGTGAGCGCCGGAAGGTGCACGTCTAGTTTTATCAAGGTTGCCTGTTGCTGATTTAACGGCAGCGTCTACTTGTCAATCGCCTTCCTTCCTTCCTTCCTTCTCTCCGGCAACATCTTTCGTAAGATTTTTCAAGTTCTCTTACTTCGTTTTCGTTTCCTGGTGTACTGACCGTACAACAGAGAATATACCGATCAATCTGGGTACTCAACACCATTGAGGGAGGACTGCCTCAAAGGTCAGAACAGCGCTTGTATACGGAACAGAGCAGTCACCGGATGCGCAGATCATTCAACACCTGGAGAGCAGCAGTAGATATTTTTTCCACCTTATGCATTATCTATCTTAAAATATGTATACTGGCAACCTTTTCTTTAGTGGGTATTCTATATGAAAAAGGCAGCTAGAAAAATGGGAAAACAAAATTTTAAAGTTCTAATATATTACATGGTAGTTTATTAGATATCTCTAATATATTTGGTGCTAACTGAAACTATTATACACACTAATAGATTCATATTAAATACTACGAAATGAAAACATATATGCTTTTTTTTAAAAAGCCATAAATTTTTAGGGATTGCAGTGTTTGTTATTGTAGTGTAGGGTCATGTCGGGGGATATTGTGTAGGGGCTGGACGCTTATAGCATTGGACGATTATAGTGTGGGACGATTACAGTGCTTCAGAAAGTCCTGTTGCTAGTAGTTGAGTATTTTATAAAATTTAGTTGTTTTGAAAAGCTTGTTTTGTTATATTTGAAACGAACTATTAAAACATGTAAACTGTTACGAAAAGAAAACCAAAAATTAAATTTTTGAAAAATTCCGACATCGATTTTTTTTTACTCTTAAATGATTGACAATTTTTTAAGCGCCACTGTGCTTTTGTACCGACAACACGTAATGAAGCACAAAACAATTCAGCTTTGAACTGTACCTCACTATATCGACTTCTAGTTTCCGATTCCGTTCGTCAATTAATAAAAATGCATACATTTTTAAGCGCTCCAATTTAAATTTGCCGTTAGAGCCGCATGGTTATCGTTAAACGCTGTAATAATCTGGCAACGCAAAAAAAAAAACAAAAAGAGGAGAGTGCAGCTTCGGTAAGTTTGAGAGCATTTACGAATGCGATACGCGACGTGCGATAAAACGAAACGCAAAAACGAAGCTAAGCGGCCTAACACCAACGCATGCTGTGTTAATGGAAAGAAAATACACTCACACACATACACACACACATGCTTAAAAAGAAATTGAAGCTGCAAAGCCACGAGCACGATACGAAAATAATGCACGAATGAATGAGCTGTGCCAAGTCAAGCCATGGTGGAATAATAATAGTGGAATAGTATTCGCTCACTTGTCTGTTCCTACAATGTTGTGCGCTTTAGAGCGCGACAGAGTTAGAGTGTATCTTTTGCACTATTCTGCCAACTGAAAAGAAAGTAAAATAAAGGAACAAACTTGAAAGCAGTCAGACGTGGCACGGTACTAACGTACATATATTATTCCACCATAGAAACGAAGTCAACATGCAGAAGGTAGACAAAAATGAGCGAAAGTGACGATGACGTTGACGACGACGACGACGACGACGACGACTACAGGACACCAGGAAGGGCATTTAATTTTTGAAGTCATTCATTGCTGAATTTAAACGTTGAACGGTTCGGTTATCAACGCGGACGAAACGAGTTGAGTTGCGAGAGCGAAACGAAACGCAGCACGAGAGGCGCCGCCACGCGTTGTCGCACAAAAAAAAAAAAAAAAAATTAATATAAAATATATGTAGATATAAAAAAAAAGGAATAAGCCAAAACTTCGCAAAGTAATAAATATAGAGTGTAATAAGGATTTCCAAAAATGATTGAAAGAAATTTTTTTTACTTACACACGCATACATACTTACTTACTTACATGCATATGTATTATTATTATTTTTTTTTTTTTTGTTGAATAAAACAGCAAAGTTTTTTAAGCGCTTTTGAAACAATGTGCAATTGTTGCTACTTTCCAATAAGCAAAGAAAGAGAGATATAAATTTTATACAAAAAATTCATCAGTGTGCTACACGCGCTCTCCTTTTTTTTTTCTTTTACGCTTGCTGTGCGTGTGTGTCTGTGTGTGCGTGCGTGCTTTACTTTCTTTTTTCTACGCTTAATACTCTTTTTTTTGTTTTTTTTTGCGCCTAACGGTAAAGCAATACATCATGCAAAAAAGAAAGTAAAAGTGCGTTTCCGTTATTTTGTTTTTTGTTTTTTTTTTCAAAGTGTTTTAAGCGAAGTTTAATTTTAAAAAGCAACAGCAAAAAGCAGCTATAAAAGTTAAAAAAAAAAAAACAAAACAAAAAGAAATAAATTAAATACAAGGCGAACTGCTAAACTTTCTGGTACAATTTTAAGTTGTCCTTGTTGTAAGCTTTTAATCTTGAAACTGTTGAATCTACTACAAATACATACATAAATACATGCATACATATGTATTGTTTTTGTTGTTGTTGTTGTTGTTGTTGTTGTTGGTGTTCTCGTTGCAGATCAAAAATCAATTGAAATACATACATATTGTACATACATATGTATGTAAATACAGTGCCATGCCACCTGAATAGAAACAATGAGTTTCGGTTAGACTCCAATAACATTTTTCCTTTCTTCAGTTTGATTGTAACGAATGATTCATTTAGAGGTTTTTTTTTTCAAATTTGAAACAAAACACTTCAAATAGAATTGAATTTCGGAATCTTTATTAGGTCGCATCCTAAGTACAATATCTGACATTTACTTTTTATATGTATATGCGCTGTAGGTGGTCCATTCGAAACGGAGCAAAAATGAAATCAACAGTGAAATTGCGCCAAATTAAGCAAAAAATGCAACGTTTGTAAGCAATAGCTTCAAACTCTGTCTTTGTGCTACAGAAAATCGCCACAATTGCCGCTAAAACAATTTATTGATGACTACGGTTTTTTTTCTTGTCGGGACGAAGGTAATGTGGCTGACTATTACTAAAAGTTCGCGAAGATTTCACGGCACACAAACGCATAAGCTTGAGCAAAGATGTGTATTTTCGCCTAGAATAATGAATACAAGGTATGATCTAAAAATCACGGAACTTTTAATTTAAATCATAGAACACGTAGCGCCATCTATTAAATGTTGGCAGTGTTAGAAAGGCACATTTTTCTTGTTTCGAAAGCATTTGACAGTTTACAAAATGACACACGTTTTACTAACAGCAGTTTTTGTAGATTTGTTGCAAAAACATAATGGAATAAAGAGCTAATGTTAAGTTTGGTTTTAAAATCGGTAAAAAATATACTGAGAGTTGCTAATTGTTAAAAAAAAGTTTATGTTGTTGATTGTATGAGTCGTACTCAAGCTGACACTCGTGGTTATAGGATTTAAAAACGGTCGTGATGATTTAAATGATGATCCAAGTCCTGGACGACCCGAAGCATCTAATCGTGCTGAGTTAGTAGCAAAAGTAAGTGAAATAATCGCTATCGATGCAAATTTCACTGTAAGAAAGCTGGCAGAAGAATCAAATTCATCTTACTGTACGAACTACAAAATATATTAACTGAAGATTTGGGTAAAAGAAAGGTGTGTGCATGTTTTGTGCCACATCAGTTAAATGATGATCAACAAATCGTTCGTATAGAGCACTGCTTACCAACCAGTGATCCGCAGAAGCCAAAATATGGTCCGCGAATGATTTCAAAATGTAGCTTTGAGTAACAATATTAGTCCTAGGATAACCGAACTCGTGAAGAAGATGCAAGCTTAGAAATCACATTAATACATAATTACAGAAGTTTATCCTAAAAATATTATTATTTTCTTTTTGTGTAAGCTTCCATTGAGTTTTTAATTAAAGTTTCAATTTGATTATTATAGTTTATTTTTATTACACCTACATAGTGGTCCCTGCTAACAAGAATGATTTAAAAGTGGTCCCTGACTAAGAAAAGGTTGGGAGCATTGCAGACATCATTTCAACAGCTGAAAACGTTTCAGATTTTCTTGATTCGATCATAGCTGGCGATGAAACATGGTGTTTTAAATATGATCCTGAAACTAAGCGACAATCTGCAGAATGAAAGTCAAAAGTCGAGCCAAAACCTAAATACTTGCGTTTTCAGAAGTCAAGAATCCAGACAATGTTGATAATTTTCTATGATTCCAAGGATATTGTTCACAAGGAATTTGTTCGAGAAGATCAAACTGTCAATGGAGAATATTATTTACAAATTTTACATTGTTTGTGTTGGAGAGATCGATCTACGTGTTAGGCCCGAATATTCCAAAGGAAAGCAGCTGTTTTTATTGCATGATAATGCACCATCTCACAAGACCAAAAAAGTTAAAAAATTTTTTATGAAAAAACAAATTTCTCTCATCGATCACCCTTCGTATTCGCCTGAACTATCACCGTGCGATTATTTTCTCTTGCCAAAAAGTGAAAACTGCAATGAAAGAAGCTTTTTACGTTGACATTCCAGCCATAGCCAAGCAGCCGTGGCACAGCTGCTAAAGAACATCTCAAAAATCGAGTTTAAAAAGTCTACAGATAGATTGGTTGAGTGTTCCAAACGCGTTTATTGAGTTAAATTGATCATATTTTGAATAAATATTGGCTTTGAAACAGAATACCATGCTTGTTTTATTTTCTAACTAAAAAGTTCGGTTATTTTACGATCTAACCGTGTATTTGAAAAAATACAAACTTTTTTTGGTTCATTGTAATCTTCACTCAGAGCGGTACAGCGGTGACCGTTTTACCTTCAAGTTTTTGCTTGAAAAACTATTGAATCGATTTTACTCAACAAGGTTTCATTCATTCGGGAATGAATGTGGCTGTCAGAAAGTATTTAATTTTCAAGTGCAGCTTCATCATTTTGCCTACCAGCAGTCGAAAAACTCAACTTTTTGCCGCCCTTCATCTTGCTACAATAATTTGGAGGTGGGTGAAGCTACAGTTTTATATATTTTTGAAGATGTCGCGTACAACTTTACTCGTTCAAAAAAGAAATAAAATATAGTCCACTTTATAGACCACCCATTCTGACTATGGTCCAACGGTCCTCAACGATAATAAGTCATCGTAATAAATGCGTTCACGAAAATATTCGCAAACATTTTTACCGTTGACGACCGTTGGAACTTATAGTTATATAGAATGTAGGTCCATTCGAATTGATATTGATTGTAATAAAAAAAAGTACTGCACACAAAAACTTAAAAGTGTGCGAGGCATGTGCAATGTGACTTTTGTTCAGCAAACGAATATAGAAAGTCTCCGTAACCGATTTCAGATCAATATCTTCAAAATTGAGGAAATAGTTTTGATTCACACAGGCAGGGGACAGACGAACAGATAGACAGGCCAACCAACAGGCATACAGATACGATTCGCCTCTTTATGGCGACTCCGATGCTTCCTATAATAAGTTATAAGCTCCGTGATTGTCATAACTTTTCACACCACGTCTGAAGTGTATAATTAAAGAGCTGAGTTGATTGTGTTTTTGATAGTTTTTTATAAAAATAAATTTTTAATTGTAAGCATTATAAATATTAACAATCTTAATTACAAAAATGCAATGGATAGTTTAAGTTTACTTTTCTTCTGTTACTGTATAATTCGTATATAAAAGCCAACACTCCTCAAGAGAACCTCTAAATTGTGAGCTGTGTCAACAAATAAAACATTATACGGACTCATTCGATCACTCGCCGAATACTCTTAGCGCACTAAATGTAGTTGGTACTCATGATCGCAGTGCATCGCCACTGCTGTTAAGGCGAGCTTGATACGCGTAGTTGCTAACAAGGGTGACACTACTTCAATGGTTTACCCTATGGTCGAGAGACCATTTTTGCTTGCATCTTCGGCTGTTCATTTCATAAATAAGTCAAATCTAGAGCCTAAGTTCGAAAAAGCTGATAGTTTCAATAACTGCTCTCGCATTAACTTGGCTTGATGTGTAACATCCTCGTTATCCACCATTTCGATAATCGACCTTAGTACACGTTGTTGTTCATTCAGCAGCTGCTCCCCAATCTTAGTCCTCATCTCACAAGCTTTGACATGCTCCTTCCTTTCCTTAATCCCTTGATCGGATCCAGCCATTCGCAGCCGACTGATTCATAGTAGCATTTGCGCAGACGCTCCGGGCACTTAGCTTTTAGGTGCTTCCGTAGGTTGCTATGTACTAAACGGGCCTGACAGTAGTCACATGTTGTAATGATGTCTTCATTTATACGTGCGGCTACTATATTCCGGACTGGAGGTCCATTACCAAAAGACACATTGCATTCGATGCAGTGCATTTCCCCACTAAAATATCTTTGAGCCACTGTATAATGGTGATGACAGCCTTTGCAGTATGTGTGTCCGGTAGGGCATTGATACATCGCTGTTAAGGGCGCCGAGTTGCACAGGACTAATTCCTGCAATGCTGCGAGAGTGCCTCGTCATTGAAAGCCGTCGATGTGCGGGAGACTACAGCGGAATTTGACTTAGTTTCCACCAATTCGTTGTTGTTGTTGCTGTTAGTAGAATGCGCGTTGACTTCATCGCGCACATTATCAGAATTTGAGTCCTGTTCTGTTGTCATTTTAAATTTATGTATGTAATATCGCGTTATTGAGAAACAAATAAAGAATATATTTAAATTTTTTACTTTGCAACACTCTTTACAGGCTTAAAAGGCTCGAATTAATTTCGCAGTATGTTCCATTTTTTTTCTAGCAATTTCTAAGAACATGGAAACAAGCGAAACGGTCATGTTAGTTACACTAGTTTACAATCAAAATGTAAATTTGGTGCTATTTCAGTCTATTTATAGGAAACAAAAACACAGGAAAAGAATTTAACTCTATTTTTTTTTTTTGCACACAATATTAGAGCTGGTTATGGATATGATGTAAAGCATAATTTCGCGTCTTCGACAAAAATAAAGTTCGTGAAATTTACTATACGAACAGATTATGTAATCTTTTTCTTATGTAGTACCGTTTCCGAGAAAAACGCTTTTGAACAAGTACTAATTGCCTAGTTTTGTAATGTTTGCAAGAAGCATGGACTTTTACGAACAAAATGATATACAGACAAAGGAAATCTATGCATAGGTTTCAAAGTTATGCTTTTTCAAAAATAGTACTAAATTTTTGTTGTTTTTGAATTTATACGAAGCATATATAAGTAGGCTCCATATTGTTGTTCAATGCAATTAATTTAAGTTATGAATCGATAGGAAAGTTTTTGTCATGCTAACATTTTGGGTGCGTACACACAGCTCAAATTTCAATGCAATTGTATGTGTTGAAGTGGGTCAAAATTGAGTGCCAAGAAATAAACATTACATATAGTTCTACTATGTTAAAATTTACTAGCACTACTAAGTGTTTAAAAGAGATTTCAAACAGACTCGAACTTTAGTGAAATCAACTTAATATACCTATATCTATAAAGGTTATGATAAGTCACACAGTTCCAACTATTTCTCCTAACTTCACATTGTTGTTCAATGCTCGGATTTCAATGCTCCGATTACCAGCTCTTAACTTACCCTCAATGACCGACTTCACATCCGTATTTTCATTGTACATCGCATGCAATATACGCTCGTTATTTATGTGCTTCAACGCAGTCGTATTTAGGTGCTCCTTTCCAATAGCCCTTAATTGATAAAAAGCGTCTAGCAGAGACTTCTCTTCGTCTGACAGACATTTTGACCAACCCGGTATTAGTTTATAAATCTCGACATTCTCCATGAAATAGTCTAATAATTTCAAAGCGAATGGATCCAATGCGTTTCTATTGTTGTATCTGCGCACCATCATACTACGAAGCACAATGTAGTCCCTGATTATTGGAATGCCTTTCTTCGCATATTTTGTGTCAGCATTAATTTAAAATCTATCAATACGACAATAAGTAAATTAGTTGAAAGTTCATAATATAACAGAAATAGCTGTACTCCAGCGAGAACAGCTATTATATTCAAAATTCTATAATTAAGAGTTTATTTACAATATATACAAAATGTAATCTCTAAAAGTTAAATCTAACACATGATTTCTTTTAGGTCTTCGAGTTGTATCGCTATTATCTAGTAGGCCTATTGCCAAAACATTTAAATGATCATGTAGTCTCTCAACATACCTTGTGCTTATTCTACGTATTTCATCTTTAATGTATGGAATATTTAAATCTTTGTGAATTTGGTCATTAGCCACAAACCAGGGGGCGTCAACAATAAGTCTAAGCGTTTTGGACTGATATCGTTGAAGAATTTCAATATTTGATTGGCTGGCAGTTGCCCATAATTGGATAGCATATGTCCACACAGGCTTTAAAATAGCCTTGTAAAGCCGAACTTTGTTCTCCAAACTAAGCTGCGATTTTCTCCCAAGCAGCCAATACATTTTTTTTTTTGTTTTTATGTTGAGTTTCTTTGTCTTGCCTTTAATATGACTTTTCCAAGTTACTCTCCGATTTATATCGAGTCCAAGATAATTTGCGGAGTCACTATGAGGAATTTGTGAATTATTTAAAAATACTGACGGACAATCTCCTCTTCTCAGAGCAAATGTGACATGTTTCGACTTCTCAGTATTAAACTTTATTTTCCATTTCTTAAGCCATCGCTCTATTTCAACTATTTCATTTTGAATATCTTGAGATACTTCTGCCGCAGTGTCTTTCGATGCAATTATAGCTGTATCATCAGCATAAGTGGCTACTTGAACATCACTGACAACAGGAAGATCGGCAGTGAATATTGTGTAAAGGACAGGTCCCAGAACACTGCCCTGTGGAACACCAGCATGGATACTATATAGTTTCGATGTTTTTCCTTCCATTTGAACATAAAAGTGTCGATTGCTTAGATACGATTTCAATAAGAGGAAAAATGGAGCAGGAAGCAGTTTTTTCATTTTATATAATATGCCTGGATGCCAGACTCGGTCAAATGCTTGTTGTATATCAAGAAATACTGCCGCAGAATACAGTTTCTTCTCGAATCGACTTGTAATTATATCCAATATACGATGACATTGCTCTGGAGTCCCATGACCTCTCCTAAACCCAAACTGATGTTCCGGTATTATATTGTATTCATCCAAAATTGATAACAATCTACTCATAAGTATTCTTTCGAATACTTTGGAGAATGTCACCAGCAAGCTAATAGGACGGTAGGACGAGCGAATATTTTCAGGCTTCTTTGATTTTGGAATCATTATCACCTCCGCACATTTCCATTGTGTAGCAAAGTGATCCAGCCTCAAAATCGCATTGTAAATTAGTGCTAAAAATTTAATACACTTTTGAGAGAGCATTTTCGTAACTCTTCCGTCTATTTTATCATAGCCTGGTGACCTTTTTTGATTCAGTTTTGCGAATTGTACCTAGTTTTATCTGGTGGACATCTACTGGCTTGCCAATTTTTCCGGATTATTTATAAGGTTCCTAAGCTCAGTTGATATAAAAACCGTATTCGCTATAGAACTTTTGGCTGGTGCAGTACACAACAGACCTGCTTCATGTATAATGTTTGTAAATGATTCCACAGCCGTATCCACTTCTAAACCAGTTTTGAGAGATATATTAGTATTTAGTTTCGCATCTATCCAATCTGGAAATGCTAAAATATCTGTCCTAGATGTGATTTTTTTATATTTATTTGATAGTGTTGGAAGAGTAGTGCCATATGTAATTATAATTGGCGAATGGTCTGAACTTAGGTCATAGTTGTCCGAAATTTCCGGATGATGCCGTGGTATTCCAAAATAAACTGCAAAATCCAAAAGATCCGGTATTTTACGGGGGTCTGATGGCCAATACGTTGGTTTTCCCGTAGACAGTGTCCTTTTCTCCTTTCCTTTGGAATTTGCTAACCTTGATCCCCACCAAGGGTGTTTGGCATTATTCATAAAATCTAAAGTTCATAATTAAAATCAAAATCAAGAATTTAAATGCTTTCCGGAACAAGCGCGTCACACATTCGGTGAATGGGCCAATGAGATGAGATGGCCACCGATCCCGATTTTCACAAGAAAATTTTGTTCAGCGATGAAGCTCTTTGCTTTTTGTTGGATGGGTACGTTAATAAACAAAATTGTCGCCTTTGGAGTAATGATAATCCACAAGCCATTGTTGAGACGCCGTTACATCCTCAAAAAGTCACTGTTTGGTGTGCTCTATGGGCAGAGGGAATCGTTGGTCCATATTTCTTCAAAAATGAAGCCGGCCATAATGTTACAGTCAATGGGGAACGCTATAGAGCCATGATTAATGACTTTTTCGTGCCTGAATTGGAAAATGTTGATGTGGACGATCTTTGTTTCCAACAAGACGGCGCTACATGCCATGCAGCCAACGCAACAATCAATTTATTGAAGGAAACTTTTGGTGAGCGCATTATCTCGCGTCGTGGGCCTGTGGCGTTGCCTCCAAGATCGTGCGACTATTTTTTGTGGGGTTATGTGAAGTCGCCGAGACGATTGACGCCTTGGAAGAGAATATTCGGCGCGTTATTGCTGGCATGCGGCACCAATTGCTGTAAAAAGTGGTTGAAAATAGAGCATCTCGGCTGGAATTTATTCGAGCCAGCCGCGGCGCCCACTTGCCCGAAATCATTTTTAAAACATAATGGCAAACCCTTATCTTTATAATAAAGCTAAATTCTTGGCCACAACATTAAATTATCTGCGTTTTATTTCTTCTTGAAAACCACACGTCTAAAAAAAAACACCCGTTATTTCAAATTGTCCTGTTCAAAAACTCGCTTGTGTGTCGCTAGTTTAAAAACTGTCGTACGTCTGTGCATGATGATCAGAGGAGCGAAAAACCTTCAATTGTGGCTGACGAAATTGTGGAAAAAATCGAAAATGCGCACCGCGACGATCGCAGATTGACTTTGGATGAACTTTCTGCGACGTTTCCGCAAAATCTCTAGATCTCTACTACACGAAACAGTCACAGAAACCCTCGTATATCCTAAACTGTCCGCGAGTTTGGTCCCAAATGGTTGGCGGGAAACTACTTCGAGGAAGGCATCAAAATTGATTGATACCCCTAGCTTACATTATGTACTAAAGTATCACGTAATTTTTTTGTTTAAATAAAAAATTTTAAAACCTATGGATATGCCTCGTAACTACAAAAACTGATGTAATTGAAACGTGTGTCATTTTGAAAACTGTCAAACGCTTAGCATGAACTTAGCTGCTTTCGAAAGAAGAAAAAAAATTTACCTTTCTAACACTGCCAACATTTAATAGATGGCGCTACGTATTCTATGTTTTAAATTCAAAGTTCGGTATTTTTAGATCATACCCTGTGTGTAGTGTTTGACTTACGAGACAATTATCTCAATTAAGCAGAGAAGCGAATTCGTATAAAAAATAGCGACATGACGAACATTCAAATTAATATTAGCAGCTTTGGGAGTTGCAAGTAGGCTTGCGTCACTTGCTTTACACATTGCCAATATGTTTTTCTTCATTTATTTGATCAACAAAATTTAAGAAACAAAACAAAGTTGTTCCTAGTCAAGTGCATGGCATTGTACATGCAAACAAACACAAATACATGCAAATAAATGTAAATGCACAAAAGCAACAGCGCGGCGCAACAATTACATTAACAACAGCAACAAAATCTAACTGTTCAAACAACAACAACAACAACAACAAAAAAACAGGTAACATAGATACATACATCTATACAACAACAACAGCAACAAAAATAGTCCTCAACACGCTCCAACAACAACAACTCAGCTCAGCTGCTAATGCCAAAAAAATAGAACAACAGCCACAACAACAACAAAAATAGTGGGTGTAAAGCAAAAAGAATTTTTTTTTTGTTTTTTTTGGCAACTAAAAGAACCAAAAACAAATGCAGCATTAAAAACCAAAAAAAAAAAAAAAAAAAAAACTCAGTTATAGTAAAGCAAAGAACCGTACAAGTATAAAAAAAAAAAAACAACAAAAAAAAATACAGCAAATAAAAAAAGACAAAATAAAAACTACAACACTTACTAACAGTATATGCACATATATACATACTACATATGTATATACAAAACCAATAGGAAATAACAAATAGCGACAACAGTTATTCCCGCGGAAACGACAACAAGGTGCAAAGAAAAGCGCTAAGCCAAGTGCCATTGTTGGAAAAGTGTAAGCCAGCGCGAGTGAGAGAGAGAGAGAGAGAGAGAGAGATAGAGGAAGAGTTAAATAATAAAAGAGACAGCAGGGAGAAAAACGCACAACATTGCAGCAGAAACATTTAATTTTTGTTGTTTTCTTTCTTACGACAACTATTAACAATGAAACCTTCGGATCTGCTCGTCGTTATGGAACGGGTAAAGTATACACATATTACATATATATATATATATATATATATATATATATATATATATATATATATATATATATATATATATATATATATATATATATATATATATATATATATATATATATATATATATATATATATATATATATATATATATATATATATATATATATATATATATATATATATATATATATATATATAAATATAGTAAATACATAGATAAACATACATAACTAGAACATGCATAGATAGTAGTATAAGCTCATAGATAAAACGTATGGAATTGTGTAAGTGCGTGAGTGTAAGCGAATAAAAAAAAAGTACCGTTGCCGAGTGAGAGAGAGCCAGAATGCGCTTGTGAAAGTGTGCGAGAGATAATTTCATCCTGTTACATATTGTACATATTTGCATACATATATATATATATATATATATATATATATATATATATATATATATATATATATATATATATATATATATATATATATATATATATATATATATATATATATATATATATATATATATATATATATATATATATATATATATATATATATATATATATATATATATATATATATATATATATATATATATATATATATATATATATATATATATATATATAAAAAAAAAAAAAAAAAAAAAAAAAAAAATATATATATATATATATATATATATATCTACATATGTATATCTACATATGTATATATATGGATGTGTGTATTTACTTGTACATACATATATGTAAATTAACTTACAAATACTAAAAATATATGTATGCATGTATGCATGTAAATAAAAGGTGTTTTTAATAGTGTTCCAATTTTAGATTGGCAGACATGTTAAGCCTGCTTAATTATACATACATACATATGTATATGTATATGTATGCACATATGCGAAAAAAGGTTCACGAAGAGATACATTTTAAAGTTGCTCCAACCGCTCTGACTTATTATTTAATGGAATGTTAGATTATATGGAATGTAGATATACACTTCTCGCCACTTGAATAGGACACCGCCTTAAGTCGTTTTTCTTTCGCGCACTGCGCTCGAACCAAGCATGCTAGCGACTTAGATTTTTATTTTAAATTGAAGTTCATTTAATTTTTCTAATTTGTGCAGAAGTAGGAAGACTGCTGAGCTATTTATTGCCAAAATAGCTAACGTTATATACATACATACATACATACATACATACATACATACATACATACATATTTTTAAGTAATGTGTCTAAATATGGAAAACAAATATTGAAAGCCCTCACACGCAGTTTGCTTACTAATGCGGAAAAGCGACTTACATAAACTATTAAGAAAATCTTCAAATTCACACTCAACACTTTGGCTAAAATCCGCGAAAAATTTGGTAACAAGACAAGTTTCACAACTATGCGGGGTGTTATTTCGAATACTAAGCATAGTATAAAAAGACTAAAAATCAAGAAGAAGAAGAAGAAGCCTCCCTTTAACCCGGTACGACATGCTTAACGCAGAGCCTCAATTTTTGTCGTGCACATGTGACCTGAACTTCGGTGTGGCATCACGTGGTCTTCTCAGACAATAAAAAATAGTTTAATTTGGAAGGCCTCGATGGCTGTTTCAAAGAGCTCCGCATAGAAACTCATCATTTGTTCCGGCATAGCATAGCAGAATTAAAGTTGTGCTGCTGTGAGTGCCATTTCGTATTATGGCACCTATAAATTACAATTTTTGCCATTCACAATTATATTATGAAAGCGCCATTTCATACTTTCATAAAATTTTTGGACCTTTGCCGTTTAATTATTATTGTTAAAAGGTAATAGTACTGTACAGAACCAAAAAATGAACTTATTAAGCTGGCAGCACTACTCACCGAATTTGCATATCATCGAAAATGTTTGGCAATGGTTGACACGATAAGTATATAGAGCACGACAACAATAAGCATAATACACTATTAAATTTTTTTTTTTATAAATCTATAATACTCAAATTAGCTGAAATTTAAGTAAGGTTTGTGTTGAAAAGCATCAAAATTCTCTAAAATATCTTTTTCGTTAAAGTCTCCTATTGAAGTGGCGCCAAATTAGGGCGTCGCTTCTTGCCGGTTTTTGGCTAATATTTTTTTTTTTTTTTTTTGCTGATACTTAAAGCTTAAGCATTTAATCTACCTTCTGATAAAATAATAACTTTTAAATGAACTTTATATAAAATGGAATGCGTGGTTGAAGTAAAACTTCTTTGACTGTTCTGGCAATTACTAAAAACATTAAACTTAAAATAAATATGTCATATTGAATTTTAGAGTAGCATTTATTGATAATATAATTTACATAATTGTATAATACACCCTGTCTCAAAAGAAAGTTCACATTTAAAAAATCGATAAAAAAAAGTAAGTAGTTTATTGAAAAAATGTTTATTACATATTAAAAGGGAATTTGGGAATTTATTTCTTAAAAATGATATTGTCCAAATGTAAACCGTTGCGTGCACGGCATTCATTTAATCGAGCACTAAAATTTCCTATGACGGCTCGGCAGGTATTCTCCGTGATGGCTGCCATTTCGTGACGGATATTTTCTTTTAATTGTGCCAGGGAAGTCAGTTGGTTGCCGTAAACTTTAGATTTGACGTAACTCCACTGGAAAAAGTCCATAGGGGTTAAATCGGGACTTCGTGGAGGCCAATTTATGTCACCTCTTCTGGAGATCAAGGGCTTGGCGCATCATTTAAATGACGAACATGTCGATTACTGCAGAATTTTCTACGCGCTATAGTCGCTGAATTAGCGGTTTTGTAAAGCTTACGTGTGCACAACGCAAGGTCCGCTCCCGAGAAACGCTCCATAGCGACAAAATTCCCAAAACGCTAGGCTACCGATTGACATACCCCCCCGCACCCCTCAAAATAGTTGTGTTCACGCAATCAGCAAATCAACTGTGAACTCTCTTTTGAGACACCCTGTATATTTAAACACAAATTTTATTCTATCTTCTCAACTATTTACCGTTAAATGTATAATCAATGCTGCTGATGACCAGGTCTGATGACCATTAACCTATGACCACAATTTTATTTTACTGAACATTATATTCGCGTGAAATAGTTACTTCCGTTATGAAATCATATGAGTTACCCGTCATATGAGTTTACCCGTCATATGAGTTTTACTTAAAAACCAGAAAAAACGTTATCTTCGGTTGAACCGAAGCTCTAATACCATGTATACGAAATTTTAAAAAGTATTGTAAAACATAAAAGTGGGTGCTTAAATAGGAGCTACCACAAAAATTGTGCGGTACACGCCCACTAGTAGATGTGCATGAAGTGATGTAGTAGATATGTAAGTTGTCACCATATCGAATTTCAAGTTGATACTATTGACGTTTTCCATACAAATGCACAAAAGTGAGCTGTGAGTTTAAATGGGACTACCACAAAAAGTGGTCGGGACACGCCTATTTGCATGCGTATATGAAGCGGTTGTTCACTGCAATCCACCAAATCAAATTTCAAGCTAATATTGATTTAAAGAAGAATAAAGAATTTTTTCATAAAAAAAAAAACACAAAATTGCACGGTGGATTTGTATGGGGGCTACCCCAAAGTGTGGGCGGGTCACGCCCATTAATCAATATATTTTAAGCGGCTGTCTATAAAAAGGGACCATGTCGTATTTCAACCTAATATACACTCTAATATAGAAGTTTTCATACAAAAAGTCAAGAGTGTGCAGCAGGTTTGTATGAGTGCTACCCCAAACAGTGGGCGTGCCGGATCAATATTGATACTCTAATAAACTGTAATAAAAAGAAGTCTATGTGCAACATTTGGATAGCATAAAAATTGCTCACCAAAAAATACGCAACAACATACGACAGACAGACGGACATGGCTAGTATAGTATATATATATATATATATATACTTTATGGGGTCGATGATGCCTCCTTTAATGCATTACAAACTTTCAGACAAACTGATAATAGCATGCTTAGTTTGGAAGCAGTGATCAATAGAAGGCCGACATAAGGAGGTGTCTTATTCAAGTGGCGAGCAGTGTACGAGTATGTCTAAGCTTACTAATATCTAAAGAAATTTTTTACTCGGCACTCCGAATAACAAAAATCGGAACTATACTATTACCTCCTACCTTGAATTTTGGTTTTTCTATCAAAATATGAGCGTAATCGAAGATCTTTAAAGAAACTTTTTTTATTTTGCTAAAACTTTCTTCAATTTGTTCAATATAAAAGCTTTGAAAAATAAATCGGTTCCAATTTATGTAATGTCCGCAACGACAGGAACATGTTGTAAAATTTCTAAACCCTGTACCTGTACCTATAGGGTAATTGGGTATTGTATAATATAGCTACCGAGAGAATTGAGTTGAATTGATATTCATTATTCTTGTGGTTGCTTTCTGGAGCTGATGTTCCAGAAGTGATGTGTCTTAACTACGCTGGAATATATTGCTATATTTGCTTTTCATTCAAACATTCTCAAAACACTGACAGCATACGAAATTGACAACTTATTTGTCTTTGCAATTTCATTCACAATTGCCTTATTATGCTTAACGCTTATCATTCGCAAGCAGTTTATGCCTTGTATGCATGATGTTGACTGCAGTAAGTAGCTCAGCTTGGTTTATACTATTTCTATATTTTGTTGCTTTTTAGTTTCTTTAATTTGATTTTTTGGTGCTTGCTATTTAAGATTATTATAAAATTATTTGAAAAGTGTTTTATTACTATGTAACGTAATGCAAATATTGAAGAGATTTTTATATTTTAAAAGTATTTTTATTTTTTTGATTGAGTTAACATCATGCGTGCATATTAAAAAATTTAAAGAATTGTGAATTGTGCAATAATTCCGCTTCCAGTGAAATACTTGTAAATGTGGAAGTTGTGGAATTTTAACGCTGAATAAATATAAATTGTAATAGTTAAAAAAAGTGTTTAAAAGATAAAAAACATTTTTAATTTCAAGGAACAAGTAGTCCGTTTGACGGTTATATTCTGTGTGTGGCCGATGACCATCAGCACAATAAACCACACCAAACAATGCATTTTTATGGATGTAACGGTAGTTCAAGACGGTTATTAAGACTGTGTCCAACAGTCCGCTCCGGTTTTTTATGCCATTTAAAGGCAAACCTTTCCAGAAAATGCCACCAGAAAGAAGATATTTCAGTAACTGATTGCATTTTTCTGTAGATTGAAATTAGTTCCAAAGAAGTTATGCCACTTGATCCATCCTGAAAAGGATATTGTGCGATATACATATTGTATTACAATAGATGTTTGTAGTGGGCGCTTCTATCAGTAATAGTTGGCACTAAACTATATAGAGATCAGATGACTACCTAAAATACCATGTTCTCGCTTAAATTCAATTCTTTTCCTTTCCCTGTTACTACGGAAAGCCCAATGCATCCGACTATCTCCCAAACTCTCGTATGGTTTTTTGTAAATTGTAAGCTAATACTCTTCAAAAATTGACATTACAAAGCAAAATTTTGACAACACCATGTGTTTTCCTTTAAATGTTTTCTTAGTATTCAAGTCAAATTTGCCACCAAATCGATATCTAGTCAGATTTTCTGGAGAGGATTGACTTAAAATGGCATAAAAAACAAAAGGAGAGAGTTGGATATAGTCTCAATCCTTCTGTCTCCCGTAGCAGAAGAAGTATTCATTAAAAAAGGCTACGCAGAACCGACAACTCTGTTGGGCACGCTCTGTTGCGTTCGTGTAAGACAGAAGGCACAAGTAGGAAGAGGATAGAAGATAATGACGGACATAATCCGATAATCCGCTCTCATCTGTTTTGTGGCATCTTTTATTAGTGTTGTTACATTACATTAGAGATCGTACTTAAATGGTAGTGATGGTATTTAATGACACAAATGCAAATAATCAATAACGATGCGACATATGGTATGTAGTATAGCAGTTGAAAATCACGGTGATTATAAAGTAGCAGTTAATAAAAAATCACTGATTAGCTGATATCTAGACTACAACCAGTTGATTTCAGCAATTACATAGCATAAACTTTGACTCATGGATATTGTGCTTCGTCATGGATGTTGATGGTTGGCCGGGCTTAACCCATGACTTTTTGCATTTGGGATTATCGTAACGTATCCACTGTTCAACCAAAGTCACAATTCGATTGAAAAAAATCGCTTTTTTAGTGTCATTCAAGCAGCTGTTCTTGGCTTCAATTCGTATGGCATCCAGTATACCTGCTTTTAGCTCACTAGAGCTCACATGACTCTGACGCATTTGCTGACTGTTAACAAGTCAACACCCAATGATTCAGTTAATTATAGAAGCATTTGACATGGATCTTCCATCGAGCAAAGATTCCAATTCTTCATATTCTCACTTTTTGCGCTGACCAGCCCGTCCGTCCGTCTCGTCTTTCAGCACAGTCACCAGTTTCAAACAGAGCGAAGCACTTCCGACATCTTTGCTGAGCTTGGGCATGCTATCCATAAACTTTCCTTGAAATTCGCTGGATTTCGGCAGCATAATGTTAAAGTAACGAAGAAGAACTCTCCGGAAGAATACTTTATACAGCAATGCCAGTAGGTTTACGACTATCTTATACTGATGAGACCTTGTGGCTAATCATTTTACTGTGTATTAAAAATTTTTTGTAACTATTCCTTCTGCGCATTGAAAAAATGTATCAAAAAAAATATTTCTCAGAAGTAAAATCATTTTTTCTTCCGAACTCTTTTTATTTAAACATCTACAACTAAACTAGGTAGATAACTATAAAAAATGTCAATAAATACCAAGATGATTGCATTTTTCAATTTGATCTAAAAGGTTTAAATAATAAAAAAATAATTGTCGAAAATTAAATACAACAACTTAGAAGAAAGAAAATATTTCAAACAAATAGTAAAAACAAAATATCCAAGTGAAACTGTTTCCATTGATTTCATTTTACCAAATGTAACATAAACTGGCTGCGAATTGTCTTTAATTCACAATCAATTTATGTTTGGCTTGCTTCTATTTTATGGGTTTAACATATTTAAAGCCTACTTTGTGTATACGGAGACTCTTTTGGTCTTGTGAGGTGGCGCAAGATACCTGGACACCATACCTCCAAATCGGCGCAATCAAACCATTGTATACCGCTCGTTTGCAGCGAAGCGGTAGTGTGCTGTTGGCGTTGAGCAACCAGTTGTCCTTGGACAGCTTGTGGCGACACCGCTTCACTAGCTCGTCGATGTGCGCTCGAAATAAAGAGAGTATGAAGAGTGGTGCCATCAATCCAGACTGCCGGGGCCTCACCACTCCTCAGGGTGAAGTTAACTGCTTGGCACTTCGAGGCATTCAGTTTAATATTCCACCTGCTGCGAGCCCAGCTCTCAAGCCGCTGATGGGATATATTCTTGAATCCCATCAGCGGTTTCATACTCACAATTGCCAGAGTGGAAGATTGCTACATCATCAGCAAATGTAGACATCAGGTATTTTCCGGGTGAGGCAAGTTCGTCGAGATCATCTGGAGTGGGGATATTCGCTGTGTACAAATTGTACAGAAAGGGGACCAAAACACTGCCTTGGGGAACGCCCGATGAAGTCAACGCGAGTAGGAGAGATTGCTGCCCTCACTTTAACCTCAAACATGCGCTCCGAAAAGTATGAGCAGGGAGAAGTGTGGAGCAATCCTTCAATCCAGACGCGGTCAAAGGCCTGCTTAACATAGACAAAGATACCGTAGCAGCAATCCTTATCGTCATAGGCCTTAAGAATATGGTTAACCATATACCTGTGGACCTGTGGACCAAATCCGAGCCTTTGGTGAGTTGATGCTTTTCATTGAAACGTTGAAAAGTCTGTACACCTTCAGCCAAGAATTCATACGCCAAAATGTAGAAAATAGCATGGCCTTCCAGATGAAGTACTCGTATAGCACGTTTTCAAATAATTATTTCTTTTTCTTCAAAATTTTATTATTTTTATTGCTAAAACTGTAAGCACTGATTTTTTGCATAGTAGCCGTTGGGGTTGGCATCACTGGTCGCTTTCCCTAAATCCGGTCCCGATCAGTAGAAAAATGTTAATCAAAGCAACATTTATTTTTACAAACTCAACTCAACAACGCGATATTACATACATAAATTTAAAATGACAACAGAACAGGACTCAAATTCTGATAATGTGCGCGATGAAGTCAACGCGCATTCTACTAACAGCAACAACAACAACGAATTGGTGGAAACTAAGTCAAATTCCGCTGTAGTCTCCCGCACATCGACGGCTTTCAATGACGAGGCACTCTCGCAGCATTGCAGGAATTAGTCCTGTGCAACTCGGCGCCCTTAACAGCGATGTATCAATGCCCTACCGGACACACATACTGCAAAGGCTGTCATCACCATTATACAGTGGCTCAAAGATATTTTAGTGGGGAAATGCACTGCATCGAATGCAATGTGTCTTTTGGTAATGGACCTCCAGTCCGGAATATAGTAGCCGCACGTATAAATGAAGACATCATTACAACATGTGACTACTGTCAGGCCCGTTTAGTACATAGCAACCTACGGAAGCACCTAAAAGCTAAGTGCCCGGAGCGTCTGCGCAAATGCTACTATGAATCAGTCGGCTGCGAATGGCTGGATCCGATCAAGGGATTAAGGAAAGGAAGGAGCATGTCAAAGCTTGTGAGATGAGGACTAAGATTGGGGAGCAGCTGCTGAATGAACAACAACGTGTACTAAGGTCGATTATCGAAATGGTGGATAACGATGATGTTACACATCAACCAACACTCCTCAAGATGTTACACATCAAGCCGCATTCAAATGCCGAGAAGTTAATGCGAGAGCAGTTATTGAAACTATCAGCTTTTTCGAACTTAGGCTCTAGATTTGACTTATTTATGAAATGAACAGCCGAAGATGCAAGCAAAAATGGTCTCTCGACCATAGGGTAAACCATTGAAGTAGTGTCACCCTTGTTAGCAACTACGCGTATCAAGCTCGCCTTAACAGCAGTGGCGATGCACTGCGATCATGAGTACCAACTACATTTAGTGCGCTAAGAGTATTCGGCGAGTGATCGAATGAGTCCGTATAATGTTTTATTTGTTGACACAGCTCACAATTTAGAGGTTCTCTTGAGGAGTGTTGGCTTTTATATACGAATTATACAGTAACAGAAGAAAAGTAAACTTAAACTATCCATTGCATTTTTGTAATTAAGATTGTTAATATTTATAATGCTTACAATTAAAAATTTATTTTTATAAAAAACTATCAAAAACACAATCAACTCAGCTCTTTAATTATACACTTCAGACGTGGTGTGAAAAGTTATGACAATCACGGAGCTTATAACTTATTATAGGAAGCATCGGAGTCGCCATAAAGAGGCGAATCGTATCTGTATGCCTGTTGGTTGGCCTGTCTATCTGTTCGTCTGTCCCCTGCCTGTGTGAATCAAAACTATTTCCTCAATTTTGAAGATATTGATCTGAAATCGGTTACGGAGACTTTCTATATTCGTTTGCTGAACAAAAGTCACATTGCACATGCCTCGCACACTTTTAAGTTTTTGTGTGCAGTACTTTTTTTTTATTACAATCAATATCAATTCGAATGGACCTACATAACTACAAGTTCCAACGGTCGTCAACGGTAAAAATGTTTGCGAATATTTTCGAGAACGCATTTATTACGATGACTTATTATCGTTGAGGACCGTTGGACCATAGTCAGAATGGGTGGTCTATAAAGTGGACTATATTTTATTTCTTTTTTGAACGAGTAAAGTTGTACGCGACATCTTCAAATATATATAAAACTGTAGCTTCACCCACCTCCAAATTATTGTAGCAAGATGAAGGGCGGCAAAAAGTTGAGTTTTTCGACTGCTGGTAGGCAAAATGATGAATCTGCACTTGAAAATTAAATACTTTCTGACAGCCACATTCATTCCCGAATGAATGAAACCTTGTTGAGTAAAATCGATTCAATAGTTTTTCAAGCAAAAACTTGAAGGTAAAACGGTCACCGCTGTACCGCTCTGAGTGAAGATTACAATGAACCAAAAAAAGTTTGTATTTTTTCAAATACACGGTTAGATCGTAAAATAACCGAACTTTTTAGTTAGAAAATAAAACAAGCATGGTATTCTGTTTCAAAGCCAATATTTATTCAAAATATGATCAATTTAACTCAATAAACGCGTTTGGAACACTCAACCAATCTATCTGTAGACTTTTTAAACTCGATTTTTGAGATGTTCTTTAGCAGCTGTGCCACGGCCGCTTGGCTATGGCTGGAATGTCAACGTAAAAAGCTTCTTTCATTGCAGTTTTCACTTTTTGGCAAGAGAAAATAATCGCACGGTGATAGTTCAGGCGAATACGAAGGGTGATCGATGAGAGAAATTTGTTTTTTCATAAAAAATTTTTTAACTTTTTTGGTCTTGTGAGATGGTGCATTATCATGCAATAAAAACAGCTGCTTTCCTTTGGAATATTCGGGCCTAACACGTAGATCGATCTCTCCAACACAAACAATGTAAAATTTGTAAATAATATTCTCCATTGACAGTTTGATCTTCTCGAACAAATTCCTTGTGAACAATATCCTTGGAATCATAGAAAATTATCAACATTGTCTGGATTCTTGACTTCTGAAAACGCAAGTATTTAGGTTTTGGCTCGACTTTTGACTTTCATTCTGCAAATTGTCGCTTAGTTTCAGGATCATATTTAAAACAACAGCTATGATCGAATCAAGAAAATCTGGATCGTTTGCACTTGTTGAATACGAGCGCTTTCTTGGTCATCATTTAACTGATGTGGAACAAAACGTGCACACACCTTTCTTTTAACCAAATTTTCAGTTAATATATTTTGTAGTTTGTACAGTAAGATGAATTTAATACTTCTGCCAGCATTCTCACAGTGAAATTTGCATCGATAGCGATTATTTCACTTACTTTTGCCACGATTAAATGTTTCGCGTCGTCCACGTGTTGGATCATCTTGAGTACGGCTCATACAATCAACATCATAAAGTTTTCTTTTAAGAATTCGTAAATCTCAGCAAATGTTTTACCGATTTTAAAACCAAATTTAATAGCTGCTCTTTTGTTTTTACGACATAACTCCATAACTGCTCTTATTAAAAAGTGTGTCATTTTGTAAACTGCCAAACGCTTAGCATGAACTTAGCTGCTTTCGAAAGAAGAAATATGTGCCTTTCTAACACTGCCAACATTTGACAGATGGCGCTACGTGTTCTATGATTTAAATTAAAAGTTCGGTTATTTTTAGATCATACATATGTGTATATATATTCTTGATCTGCACCACAAAACGAGTCGATCTGACCGTGACCGTTTGTTTGTATGTCTTTGAGTTTGTCTGCTATATCGATTCGACTTTTAATGATGATCAAGAATATGTTATTTTACCAACTTCTGCCTGTTACATACAGTTGCACAGTTAAATTAATCAAAATGTATTTGAAAACTGCACCAAATAAATAAAGCTAAGCTTGCAACCAGCATAAACTGCTTGTGAATTACAAAGTGTGAATTATAAAGGCCTGTTGTCGCATACAATAGAAACTGAAACTGAATTCAGTACATTAGCAACTGAAACTGAAACTGAAACTAAAACAGAATATAATTATGAGATTTTGGGCTCATTTTTTGGCAAATCGCCAAAATATACGTTAGTAGTGATTGTACAATGCCATCTAAGAAACCCATTTAAAAAATCATTCAATCGACATTGTACATTGCAAAAAAGTATTAAGACTTTTGGCCAAATTCGCCAATTCACATCTGAGTTTTATTAGACTTTTCCCACAAAAAAAACGCCAAAACATACATAATACATACTCGTATGTGTACATTAAAACACTTAAAAAAGGACAATATACCGAAAAATTACATATTTTAACACACTGTTGCTGTTGTTGTTTCTCTTATTTAATGTTTTTTTTGTTTTTTTTTTTGCCAACAATGCCGCCGAACAAGCACAACAAATACAATGTCAAATGGCTGCGGCTTGCAGTGTGAGCAATTGAGAGAGCGAACGAACAAAACAAAAAACAAAAAAAAAAGAGTACGAATATATGCTTGACACTTTGCGTGTCAAGCTAAGCGACAGAGAAGCTCTCACATACACACACATACATGCACTCACATCTAATGCAAAAAACAAATGAAGCAATGTGTAAACAGGCAAACGACAACAACTGACTACGAGAGTGGATGAGAGCGAAAGGGCGTTAGAGTAACGCCAGTGGGAGTTGATTGCGTGGGTGAGCGCCAAAAGCTAAACTGATTGTGTTAGTGTGTTAGTGTGTTAGTAGAAGAGGCAGCGGTATGTGTGTGTGTGTATGGCTATGTATATGTATAAGTAGCAATGGCAGCGTAAGTAGTGCTTACAATGTACAAAACAACAACAACAACAACAACAACAGTAATAACATAGAGTTATGTTATATGTACATACATATGTATGTATGTATGTATGTATGTATGTATGTATGTATGTATGTATGTATGTATGCATGTATATGTAATGTTGTTGCTGTTGATGCTTTTAAGCTTAGAATGCGTTTAATTGTTGTTGCTCGTGTTATCTCTATAGACATTATTTGTTCTTGGTGACGTACAGTTTCATGTTGTTGTTGTTGTAACTGTTGGCCATTTTTTTTTTATACGAGCGTATAACTGACAATTGTCGCATAAGTTCAAAGGCAGACGGGCTAAAAGACAGACGGACAGAATAATAAGTATATACTCGTATGTGTATGTACATATGTGAAACCAAGTACATGTATATGTATATATATATATATATATATATATATATATATATATATATATATATATATATATATATATATATATATATATATATATATATATATATATATATATATATATATATATATATATATATATATATATATATATATATATATATATATATATATATATATATATATATATATATATATATATATATATATATATATATATATATATATATATATATATATATATATATATATAGAGAGAGAGAGAGAGAGAGAGAGAGAGAGAGAGAGAGAGAGAGAGAGAGAGAGAGAGAGAGAGAGAGAGAGAGAGAGAGAGAGAGAGAGAGAGAGAGAGAGAGAGAGAGAGAGAGAGAGAGAGAGAGAGAGAGAGAGAGAGAGAGAGAGAGAGAGAGAGAGAGAGAGAGAGAGAGAGAGAGAGAGAGAGAGAGAGAGAGAGAGAGAGAGAGAGAGAGAGAGAGAGAGAGAGATGAGAGAGAGAGAGAGAGAGAGAGAGAGAGAGAGAGAGAGAGAGAGAGAGAGAGAGAGAGAGAGAGAGAGAGAGAGAGAGAGAGAGAGAGAGAGAGAGAGAGAGAGAGAGAGAGAGAGAATATATATATATATATATATATATATATATATATATATATATATATATATATATATATATATATATATATATATATATATATATATATATATATATATATATATATATATATATATATATATATATATATATATATATATATATATATATATATATATATATATATATATATATATATATATATATATATATATATAGAGAGAGAGAGAGAGAGAGAGAGAGAGAGAGAGAGAGAGAGAGAGAGAGATATATATATATATATATATATATATATATATATATATATATAAGTAGCTACATACATATGTATAGATTATATATGTACATATATACACTTGCTCGAAAACGTCTGCGTACACCACAAAAAAAAAAATATTAAAATTTTAACTTTAAACGAAAATATCTCGGCTAATCTTTTATGTATTGAATCAAACTTTGTTTTATTATATACACAGTTTATTAACTTCTCTTAACTAATAATAATTTTGTTGCATTTTAATACTTCAAATTATAGTTTAAGCTCATTTTATGCTAAAACCTGTCAGAAAAGCACTACTGCAAAAGTCTGCGTACAGGCTTCTTTTTTCGAAGAAAATGATGTGCAAATAACTGGTAGGATAATCCTTTCTCGTCAGTACCGCTGTAAGACGTGTTGTCATGGAGTCCACAAGTTTTTTCTTTTTTTAATCTTCAGTAAAGTAATTTTTCTCTCAATCCTCCTTTATTAAGTCTTTTTTTATATTTATGGTGGTAATGGTGTGTTGACGGATTCTGCGTTCGAGTAAGTCCCACAAATGCTCTATGGGAATCAGGTCCGGACATTGGGGAGCTATGCTCAACTGATTTTTTATATTATAAAGGAGCCAGAGTTTTACTTTATACGCACTGTGCTTGGGGTCGTTGTTTTGCTGAAACCAAAACATTTCTTGCAGCCCCAACTGCTGGGAACTTTGCAGCAAATTATCATTCGAAACTTGAATATAACTGAGTTTGGTCCATTATTAATTCAATAAATGCTAGTTTGCCAACTTTGTGTTGATGAGTGAGCGCAGCCCACTAATTTTACAATTTTTCTATAGGGTTCTCATTCAGGATATAGCTTTAAAATAATTTTTAGCTGAAATATTTGCGATTAAAGTTAAAATTTTAAATATTTTTTTGGTGTACGCAGACTTTTTCGAGCAAGTGTAAATAGCATATATATGTGTGTAGATGCATTCTGCTACCAAAGTATTGTACATTATTTCATAAGATTAATTTAAAAGATGCTTCTTTCTTCACGTGAAGCTTTATGCAATAAGTGAAAAATCAGGGCACAAAACCGTAACCGTATCCGTTAATCGAAATTAGACGTCTGAACAGAAAAGTAAAGTTTGCATAGCAGCTTTGATAGATTTATATTTTTCCAGAGTTTCATCCGTTGCACTATGGGCGATTCGTCGATTTTTTTATTCTAAATTTATTCTAAATTTAAAGCTAGAGACTTCAAATTTTGCGTTAGTAAGTCTAAAGTAGAATTTTGGATTTTGGTTTTTAAGTAGAACCACGCCTTCATTATCAAAAATCGAATCCAGGCATGCAGCGGACTTACACCATAATTTAAGACTTCAGGCTGATGTCTAAAAACTTAATATTAAAATCCGTGATATCCATAAGCTTCTTTGGACTCACACACACATACACACACACACACACATATTGGGCAAGATTGATTTGATGTTGTTCCGGTTATAACATTTGAAACTTTTGCATCAATTTACAGACTAAAGGTTTAGCTAAAGCAGTAGTAGGTTTTACCAATTTAATTTTTACAATGAAGCCAAATGGATTTAAAGTCACCCAAAACTTACTGCTCACTTTGAAATTTAGTCGTTGCATTTTTAGCTGGTTCGAGAATGCTAACAATATCATTAATAGTCCCAGACTTTTCTTTTTATAAAAAAAATCTGTATATGAGACCAGTAGATACTCCAGCATCATATAGGTGGTCGTGCTTCAATCACAATTGGTATCTTTTTCAACTTCTTATATAAGTAAAATGATTTAAATCATGATCCAAGACCTGGACGACCCGAAGCATCTAATCTTGCTGAGTTAGTGGAAAATGGAGGTGAAATAATTGCTATCGATGCAAATTTCACTGTGAGAATGCTCTGGCAGAAGAATAAAATTCATCTTACTGTACTATCTACAAAATATTAACTGAAGATTTGGGTAAAAGAAAGGTTTGTGCACGTTTTGTGCCACATCACTTAAATGATGATCAAACAAGAAAAAACGTTTACATCGGTTGAACCGAAGCTCTAATACCATTCACACCATACTTTAAATAGTATTGTAATACATAAAAGTGGGGGTTTAAATAGGTGGGTGGTACACGATCACTAGTAGATATGTATGTTGCGATGTAGTAAGAAGCCGCCATATCGAAATTCAAGTTGATACTATTGACGTTTTCCATACAAATGCATTAAAGTGAACTGTGGATTTATATGGGACTACCTCAAAAAGTGGGCGGTACACGCCCATTCATATATGTATATGAAGCAGTTGTCCATTAAAATCCACAAAATCAATTTTCAAGCTAATATTGATCTAAATGAAGGATTTTTTTCTTCATAAAAAACACAAAATTGCACCCTAAAACGTGGGCGTGCCACGCCCAATTATCTATGTGTGTTAAGCGGCTGTCTCTTAAAAGGCACCATATCGCATATCAACCTAATATTGTCTTTCATAAAAAAGTTTTTCTTACAAAAAGTCAAAAGTGGACCACAGGTTTGTATGGGAGCTACCCCAAATAGTGGGCGGGGCACGCCCGTTATTCTATGTATGTTAAGCGGCTGACCATAAAAAGGCACCACATTGCATTTCAACCTAATATTGACTTTAATAAAGAAGTTTTATTACAAAAAGTCAAAAGTGGGCAGTAGGTTTGTATGGGGGCTACCCCAAACATTCGGCGGGTCCCGCCCATTAATGTATATGTCAAGCATCCGTCCACTAGAAGTTACCGTATAAATTATTAAGTTGATATTGACTATAATAAAATAGTCTTTCATACAAAAAGTCAAAAGTTGGCGTTGGTTTTGTATGGGGGCTACTCCAAAAAGTAAACGTTGAGGGTAAATCTTGATACTTAAACTGCAATAATTAGAAATGTGTGTGCAAATTTTCAACTGGATAGCATAGAAATTGGTGCCAAACAAATGCGCAACAACATACAGACAGACGGACAGACAGACAGACTGACAGGGCTGGATCGACTCGTCTCCTCCAGCTGATCAATAATATATATACTCTAAACGATGCCTCCTTTAATGCGTTACACACTTTCAGACATACTGATAATACCATTTCACACTCTGTGTGTGAATGGTATAAAAATAACCGTGTCAAAATTTTCCAAAATTGAAGAATGAAAAAAGCTCATCGATTTATTGTCATAGTTGCCGAGTTATAGAGCAGAGGCATTTTGGCATATATCTCCGAAACTAGCAGAGATGCGGAAAACATCATAATATATATAAAAATGTTCGTGCAGGGTGAGAAATACAAAAACTCAAACATTTTTAGTGTAGAAGAGTAGGCATTGAAAAGTATGTATTGTATGTCATACAAAGACTTTATAAGATTCATAATCATTTCAGTCCTGAACGTAACACAAAGCAGTTTAGTTACGCACAATAAACTAAATTGAAATAATTCCAAATTTACGCGAGTATTTTTTCGTAAAGTAATTTTGGTTCACTTTCGAAAATAATAATCTTCAAAAAGTCTCGCTTCGTTATGTCGAACAATCGTAAAAATGTCGTGGCAGAAGACGGTGCTCGCTCCTCCCATCGAGTTCTTGGCGGATCGGGTGGTGGCCAATCGAGCATAATGTTTGGCGATGATGAGCCGCAGAGACGTGCACCCAATAAACCAAAGCCGCAGGATGATTCTAGTAACATGCGGGCTGCCATGGGCGCTGTCGTTGCAGAGAAGGTTGTCGCCACTGAGAAAAAGAAGGATGGAGTCGCCGAGGAGAAGAAGAAAGACGATTCTGGAGTAGCCGCCGCCGGTAAGTCAATTACTGGCAACATTGGTAGAACTATACGTGTACCTCCCGGCGGCTACTGCTCGGACATTTTTGGAAGCAGACAATGAAGAGGGCGGCGAACTAACACAATTATACAAACTAAAATCGTCCCCATAATAATCGCCGTACACTATAATCGTTCAAAGCAATAAACACCGACATAATTATAACCTACACTACAGTTACCAACACTTAATCCCTAAAAAATCCTTGGCTCTTTGAAGAAAAAACAAACATTCTTACATTTCGTAGTAATTCAAATGAAATTATGTGTGTATAATAGTTTCAGTTGCCATCAAATATATTAGAGATATCTAATAAATTACAAAATGTATTATAATATAATGAACTCAACGAATTTTTCTGTTCTGGGAGCCAAAAGATTGCGACTAGCGCCGTGCCATTTTACGCCTAATAAACGCCTGAAAATTGTAATTACGCAGAAAAAAAGCAGATGGAGAACGAGAAGGCCCATCCAAATCATTACTTTTGACACCAAATTCTCAACATATTAGTTAGTTTGGTCTGCAGGAAGGTTTCTCTTCACTTTCCGCTTGATAGGTACCGCAGGAGTCAAAATATTCACGAAAATGTGTTTCTTCAGTGCAATTCACTGCATGTGAATGGTATAAATATATATTTGTGTGCAGGGTATCAAAAAGAGCATGGCCAAATGATTTATACATACTCGTATTTGTTTGTCAAAAATGAATTGCAGAGTAAACGTTTTTTGTTTCTTTTTTTTTTTTGTAATCTTCGATGATATTGTTGACATTCTTCGAAAGATCTAAAAATTTCGAAAACTGATTTCTTTGCATAAAATAGTTCATAAAATTTAATAGTCAAAAATTTTAGGAAAACCATGTTTACAAATGCAATTTTTTTTATGTTTATAAAATTCTGAAAACTTTCCGGAGAACCAATCTAATCAAAATCTATGCATGTGTCTGGGTTAAAGTTGTAGTAGTATGTGAGCGATTGATTGATTGAAGCTTTTTGCATGGAAACCCATGTGATTCTCAGTGAGACTCTTATTTACTTTTATGCACATGAGCGTAAGCTAAAAAGTTTTAGACTAGTTGAGTGAAACTCAAATGCTCTAAACTTTGGAACATACTCGTTATTAGGGATTTGGATAATACCATTTCACACTATGTGTGAATGGTATAAAAATCGCTCTTGATTCGATCATAGCTGGTGATGAAACATGGAGTTTTAGATTTGATGCTGAAACTAAGCGACAATCTACAGAATGGAAGTCATAAGACGAGCCTGCGTTTTCAGCTGTCAAGAATCAAGACAATGTTGATAACTTTCTATGATTCCAAGGCCATTCAAGGAATTTGTTCAAGAACGTCAAACTGTCAATGGAGTATATTATTTAAAAGTTTTAAATTGTTTGTAGTCGAGAGTTCTACGTGTTAGGCCCGAATATTTCAAAGGAAAGCAGCTGTTTATGTTGCATTGTTAATGCAACACCTAACAAGACCTCACAAAAAACAGATTTGTCTCATCGACCACGCGCCGTATTCGCCGGAGCTATCACCGTGCGATTATTTTCTTTTCCCAAAAATGAAAAGTGCAATGAAAGGAGCTTTTTACGTTGACATTCCAGCCATAGCCAAGCTAAAGAACTTCCCAAACAGCGAGTTTAAATAGTCTTTGGATAAATTGGTTTGGTCGTTCCAAACGTTGTATTGCGTTAAATGGATCGTGTTTTGAATAAATATTGGCTTTGAAACATAATACCATGCCTGTTTTATTTTCTTACTGAAAAGTTCGGTTATTTTTAGATCAGACCGTGTATGTGCTTTGACAATAAATAATGCTTATCATGAGTCAATTCGGTCTCTCTGTTCTATTGATAATATTTATTTATGTATTTATTTGTTTGGTTCTTCTTTGAACTCTATAAAAAAAAAAAAAACAAAAAACTAAAAAACTGTTCTTAACTCTGAACTATTGTAAAATGATTTATAATTTCTTATTTTCATATTCTTAATCTTCTGTTTTGTAATTATGGGCGCTTGGATCACTTCGATTGCTGTGAGTCGAGGCACAGTGGAACGAACAACTTGGTGACCAAATTCAAATCCTTCAACAGGTCTGAGTGGTCGTAACTTTCTACAACAAATGATACGAATTTAGACTTAAGATGTTTTGTATTATAAAACATTTGGTTAAGCAACTGTTTACTTTTTATGTAGTTGCAATAAATGAATAAATAAATAAATTAAAAAAAAAAAATATGGTCAGAATATTCCATCTGCAGATTAACACATTAGCCTGCAGTTGCTTGGGCGAAAATTTTTCCAGAAGTCACCGGCAGCTATAAATCTTGGACCAAGCTTGTTGAATAATGCTGTAAGCATGGCAGTATTTCACGCAAACAGTGGGGGGGGGGGCAGTATACAGCCGTGAGCACAAATTCGCTCTATGAACTATGTACATGAATTGCAGACATTTGCATTTGCACCCAGTCATGACAAGCTGGATCAAGCGGATAATGTTTGTTGCTGCTACGTTCCAGCACTGGGGTACCTTGCAAATGCAACATACCTGCGTTTGGTTTGCGGCATACAGAACGTATACAAACTGTTTGAAAGCGATATGGCTAGAGAAGTGAGTCTCTGTAAGCAGCATAATAACTAGTTGATGCTTTCCGTTAAAAGTTTCAAGCTCTACAGTTTGATTTATAACTTTTACAAGTTGCAAATGTTGCAAAATTTGTTTCTGCATACCCATGAGGTCTTTTTCCATGGAAGTAAACTGTTGAAATCTGCACAGCAGACTCTCTAGCTTACCTTCTAAATTTGAAATGTGACTTTGGTTTGGCGTTGGCGTTGGCGTTGGCGTTGGCATTGGCATTGCTTTCAATATTAACGCGTTGCTGCACTTTTTGGGCTGACTTGTTTTTGATTCTTTAGTCTGTCACGAAACGCCTGTTTACATCGGCATAGAAGTAATACCACTGACAATCAAACGGTTGAGTTGTTGATGGTGCAAACTGTAGAGTTACGTCCGTCGGTGGGACGCCGTTTCGTAGGCAGGCCGGAATTTTGTAGGCTGCGCTCAAATGGTTTGTTCTTCTTAACCAAGTTTTTGATATATGCGACATACATTTTTAATTGGCTGTGCAAGCTTTAGAGCAGTGTAAATAGCATGCAGGCTGATCGACTGGCATGCATACCTTCGCAGCAAAACACACCTAAATTGTTAGCGACAGTACCGTTTTGTATGTTCAAAATCTTGGCATCTAAGACATTGCACGAGATCTTCGAACTTGCACATGGGACATAACTTACTATGTGATTTTACTTATCAAGCTTCTTTTTTTATGTGTTGCTGGGTGATTCTATGTTTCTAGGCTGAGCATATGCCACAACTAGAATATTGCGCTCACTTTTAAAGGTAGCCACCATACAAGGCCACCGACCAGTTTTCAATGCCTAAGCTGATTCATACTAAACTTGACTAGCGTAACTGTTCACAATTCGAATAGTTCTGTGAAATTTGTGGAATTTTTTGGCCATACGTGTGGGTATCAGCTGTTTTTTTTTTTGTTTTCCTTTGTACACTATGCATAAGTACAAATTGTTCGCCCCTACAAATGTTTTGGTTCCGATACGGTTCTTTCGTTTGATTTTACTTCGGTACAGGTTTTAGTTTACACGTTTTGGTATCCGTTGCTGGTACCGGTAAAGGTACCGGTACCGGTACCGGTACCGGTATTATACTCTGCTTTTTTAATTATGTCTCGCGTTGGGACTCATCAGTTAACAGCGCATTTTTGTACTTCGTTTAGTTTGTTAACACAGTCAATTTCAATAAAATCTTTTTACAATTTACACACAGACATACAATATTTTTATTTGTAACTACTTGCACAATTAGGAAACTACTTTTTTGTATATGCTGACTTGTTTTTTTTTTTTTTTTTTTTTTGTAAATATTTATATAGTTAAAACTGCACAGTGTATTTGTATAATATTATATAAGGAAAACTATTGCAATATTTTCAATATTTAATTCAGTTGCGTAGAGATATGCATAATTATTCTTGTTTTCAAAATTCAAAAATTTGTGCAGATATTGTTGTAGATTTTTCGGTTTTTTCTTGAATTTGGATATCGGCTACTCTTTCTACTCAGTATCAGTTTCATCACCTTTAGACTTGCGCTTTACATCTGTAAAGTGTTATAAAAAATTTTGAAAATTTGTTTTATATAAGAATTTTACAAACCTATTTCTCGCAGCTCCGCTTTAGTTGGAACCATGCGCAATGGCATTGAACCTTCACCTGAAAGTGTTCCATATTTATAGATTTGTTTGTTTAATAAAAATTTACAGAAATCTAACCTTTCTGGAAAGCTTGTACTTTTACCTTGCGCGATTGACCGACCTCGTCATCTGTCGTTAGTTAAGAAATTGTATAATTTTTTGTTTGTTTTTAAAACACGAATTTTTTACAAACCTTCTTCGTTTTGCAAACGCTTAAGCGGTGGATTACGCGATTGTTCCTCTAAAAACATTTATGAAAATAGAATTAATATATATATATATATATATATATATATATATATATATATATATATATATATATATATATATATATAATTTATAAGTTCACTTCGCACCTAATTCGGTAGGCTTCTCTGAAAAAGAAAACCACAAAAAAAAAAACAAAAAAAAAAACATTAAAATTTTTAGCTTATTTGCTTAAAATATTTAAATTAAGCAATATGTTTATTTACAAACCTGGTTTACCGCTCATTTTTGCAACAAACGCTACTGAACTGCAATGCAAGAAATTTCTATTTAAGAATAATGTCAAATAATTGTGATACAAACTTGACGAAGTCACAAGCAAATCTGAATGTACTTTTCGTCATCGAGACGCAGATAAGTTAAGATATGTACTTATATATGCGTGTAATATTTATTTTGTTATTGTAGCATCAGCAAAATCTCAGTGCACATGCACGGTCTGATCTAAAAGTCACCGAACTACTTAGTTAAAAAATAAAAACAAGCATGCTATACTGTTTCAAAGCTAATATTTATGCAAAATATTGTACGATCCATTTAACGCAATACAACCAATTTATGCATAGACTATTTAAACTCGCTTTTTGGCATGTTCTTTAGCAGCTGTGCGACGGCCTGGCTTGAATGTCAACGTAAAAAGCTACTTTCATTGCAGTTAGTCTACCACATTACATTTCAACCTAATATTGATTTTAATAAAGAAGTTTTCATACAAAAAGTCAAAACTGGGCAATACGTTTGTATGACGGCTACCCCAAAAAAGTGGGTGGGTGCATTAATGTATGTTTATGTCAAGCAACAGTTCACTAAAAGTTACCATATCAATTATTAAGTTGATATTAACTACAATAAAAAAGTTTTTCATACAAAAACTCAAAAGTGGACGATGGGTTTGTATGGGGGCTGCCTCAAAATATGTGCGTGGCGGGTCAATCTTGATACTCTATTAAACTGCAGTAAAAAGAAGTATATGTGCAAAATTTCAACTCGATAGTATAAAAATTGCTCCTCAAAAAATACGCAACAACGTACAGATGGACAGACGGACAGACATACATACAGACAGACAGACAGACAGACAGACGGACATGGCTAAATCGACTCGTCTCGCCGAGCTGATCTGACAGACAAACAGACAAATAAACAGACAGACGGACAGACAGACAGACAGACAGACAGACAGACAGACCGATGGATTTAAATTAAAAGTACTGTTATTCTTAGATCAGACCTTGTATGCTGGCACACTCATGCGTCAATAAGGCTCAAGCGCAGTTTTTCCGCAGTTTCTGACGCAAATGCTTCCTATGGCACCATGCAAAACTTTTCGCCATTTTGTGTTCCACATGCATGCATCTTATTTATACTATAGTATAAATTCAACATTTTTGCACGTATCGTTTAGTATATCTATATGCTTGGTGAGGAGCGTAATGTGATACGCAATATCTGTTTCGCATCGCAACAGTGGTGCACGTGTTTTAACCACAAACTAAATGAAATGGAAATAAAAAGAAAAACAAGAAGAAACGTTAACTTCGGTTGAACCGAAGCTCTAATAGCATTCACACCAAATTTTAAATAGTATTGTAATACATAAAAGTGGGGCTTTAAATAGGGGCTACCCCAAAAAGTGTGTGGTACACGCCCACTAGTAGAAGTGAATGAAGCGTTGTAGTTGATGTGTATGATAAAAGTGAGCTGTGGGTTTATATGGGATTACCTCAAAAATGGGTGGGACACGCCCATTTGTATATGTATATGAAGCGGTTGTCAACTAAAATCCACTAAATCAAATTTCAAGCTAATATTAATTTAAATAAAGATTTTTTGATAAAAAAAAAAAAAACACAAAAATGGGCAGTAGGTTTGTGTGGGGGCTACCCCAAAAAGTGGCCGGGCCACGCCTATTTATCTATGTATGTTAAGCTGCTGTCGATAAAAAGGTACCATATCGCATTTCAACCTAATATTGACTCTAATAAAGAAGTTTTCATACAAAAAGTCAAAACTGGGCAATAGGTTTGTATGACGGCTACCCCAAAACAGTGGGCGGGTCCAACCCATTAATGTTTATGTCAAGCATCCGTCCACTAGAAATTTCCATATCAGTTATTAATTTGATATTGACTACAATAAAAAAGTTTTTCATACAAAAAGTCAACTGGATAGCTTAAAAATTGGTCCTAAAAAAATGAGCAACAACATACAGACGGACAGGCAGACGGACAGGCAGACGGACATGGCTAGATCGACTCGTCTCGTCGAGCTGATCAAGAATACATATACTTTATGGGGTCTACGATGTCTCCTTTAATGCGTTACAAACTTTCAGACAATCTGATAATACCATTTTTCACTACTTGTGAATGGTATAAAAATACATAATACATAAATACATAAAGGAGTTACTCATTATGTATATACTTATGAGCATGGGCAATTTAAAAACATTCTAAGCAATTTAAACTAAATTAAACGAAGTGCAGAGGCGTCGCACAGTGGTTCGTTTGTTGAAAAACAAGTGGCAAAAATTAATTAGTACCGCGTTTGTTCATAAACAGTTTCTTTGCTTTATATAATCGGCCTAAGTTAAGTAACCGCGTATCTGGAAGTCGAGCACACTTGAGTGCAGCGTACTGTTAATGCTCTCATATGCCTTAAAAATTATATTTTAGGCTACGTTGAGGCTAACAGCAACCTATATAACTAACTTCTCAAAAATCATTGTAACGTGTAATAGTCCGATGCGTAAACATTTTGTTCACACGTAAATGATATAGCTCATTAACAATGGCTGGTTGTGACAGCAATAACACTGTTGCGTTTCAATTAGATTTCGATAGCTTTTTGACGTAAAACGCTATGCTTCCGTTGATTTGTAAACAACATAACAGACTGACGCTTGACAATACAAGAGCGTGCTGTCATTGCACGATTTGCTTCGATATGAATAAATTATTACATATAAAAACTGCGACCTTAAAGGTCTATTATTTGTTCTACTGAGTTAGATGACCTGACCTAAGCCTATATGTTGAATGAAGCTTTGTACTTTCCGAGGATCTAAACTTCTAAGTTGCTTTTAAAATGCTACTTTCTAAAGCTACAGCTTTACATTCAGCAAGAATGTGAAGAAGGGTCTCCTCTTCGTGGTCACAGAATCTGAATTTGGGTGAGTTTTGTATACACAAAACATATAAATGTTTCTTTAGTCTACAGTGGCCTGTTAGCAGTCCTGTTAGTATTCTTAATTGGTTTCTATCTAGTTGGAGCATAGTTTTCGATCTGCTCGACTTGTAATCCCCTAGAAGTAACTTTGCTTGTCTTAGTCCTTGGCTTGTAGAATAAAGTGTTGTATCCTTACCTGTATCCTTCTCCTTACGGATCAATAGCGCTGCTTATGCTTGTCTTGCAAGCTTGTCCGCCTGTTCATTTGCTGGAATATCTTTATGACCAGGCACCCACAGCAGAGATATTCTGTTATGTTCACCGAGTTATCCATCTGATTATAGCGCACATCTCTGCTTTGAAGATAATGGTATATTTTCCCAATGACTCCCAGTACTGTGTCCTAGGGCCCACAAATCCTAGGCCTGTACTATCTTCCGTCAAGAATTCATCTGTATACTACTTGATGGTGTGTGTTTTGTTTTAATACGTATGATCTTTCCGACGTCCACTGCTTTTTTGTCGAATCATTTGATGATGAAACTCCGTTCAAATATGTTCCTCTGTGTCATTTCGTCGTTTGGCAAGGACATTAGGGATGCACTCTTCGGCCATGGATGAAGACATTTCTGACAGATCTCCGAGGTAACTTTATTCCCATCGACTGATAGGATTCTTAGGAGTATTTCTTTTATTCTGTGTTCGATTTCCAGATGAACTGGTGTTAAATCCAAAATAGCTTCCTGCCCCTGTGCTGCAGACACACGCTACTCTTCGTAGGCAGTTGAGCGCCCTAGTGGCTCGCACTTTCTCCCCACACGACTCTGCCATATAGTAGCATTGCCTTCACTACCATGTTGTAGAGCCAGAGCAAGATTTTCAGGCCAACTGATATGTGGCAAAGTAAACAGAACATTTTCGTCACTTGTTACTGATTTTTGTATTAAAACTGATATTTTAAGCTTTAACCCCACAACACGTATACGTATTGACTTTAAACTTTTTCAAAGAAAAAAAAAAAAAAAAAAAAGGCAATGAAAGAAAAGCGTTTCTCCCGAAGGAAGCACATCCAGCTGGACGCCAATAACTTTGCTTTCAGTGCACCAAATGCCATGAAATTTTTAACTGAAAGTTGGAAAAATATCCACGTTTCTAATGCATTCAGTTGCATATAGAAGATGTTGTCAACAGATATTGTTATTTTTCATATACATATAGCATACATAATCAAAACAATCGTACACACTCATTGCTTTGAATGTTTGTGTTGGCGCTCTTTTACAATTTCAGAAATTTTATTTTCTATTATTTTCACGCAATTTGATTGATTATGAATCTTGTAGATTTTTATTTAAATTTTTTGAAACGAGACAATATTTATGTTTAAAATGTAACGATGCATGAAGAAACAAGCCAATAAAATGGAGAACAACTTCATGCTAATATGTACGACGGAATGCATGAATGCACTCTACACATGAGCATAGGAAAGATACATTTTTAGAGTGCATTTAAGTATTAAATATTGTAGATGATGCAAAAGCATGTAGCTGCGGTTAACACAAAAATATGAAACAAATTATGAAAAGGAAATAGATGCTTTGCTTCTTTTTGTGAATTTGTATTTTATTTTGTTCGTTCACGAAGTTCTTTGTACTCTTATAGTACGAGTTTTTTAGCATTCGTACATTTTCGAACTATTAACAAGAAAAGCGTTAACTTCGGTTGAACCGAAGTCTAATACCATTCATACGAAATTTTATATCGTACTGTCAAACATGAACGTGGGAGTTTAAATAGGGGCTAACCACAAAGTGGGCAGTACACACGCCCACTTGTAGCTGTGTATGTAGCGACCATCTATAAGATGTCACCATATCGATTTTCAAATTGATTTTCAAATTGACGTTTTTTATACAAATACATAAAAGTGAGCTGTGGGTTTGTATGGGACAAGCTCAAAAAGTGGGCGGGAAACGCCCATTTTTATATGTATACGAGGGGTACTATTTATATTTCGGGAATATCAAATGATAACAAACATTTTTAAATGAAAATGGCTTTATTGTTTTCCAAAATATTCCCCTTGATGATCAATACACTTTTGCATTCGTTCAAACAATTTGTCATATCAGTTTTTCCATTCCTCTTGAGACACCTCCAAAACATGGTTTTAGAACGCTTCTACTGCTTCTTCGGCAAATTGAATCAATTGTATATCAAAACTTTGTGAGTACGTTTATGTAAAAAAAAAAAAAAAAAAATCTCAAACTTTATTATGGTGTTGCCAGAATTTAGCTTTTGACATTAGTGTTGCCAGTTCCCGAAATATAAATATCAAGGGGCTCTCCATTAGAATGCATTTCAACCTAATATTGACTTTAAGAAAGCCGTTTTTCATACATAAAGTCAAAAGTTGGCAGTGGGTTTGTATGGGGGCTACCAAAAAAAGTGTTCGGGTAACATCCATTAATGTATATGTGAAGCATCCAACCGCTAGAAGCTATTATATTAATTATTAATTTGATATTGACTACAATAAAAAAGTTTTTCATACAAAAAGTGAAAATTATTCATCAATCACTATTTTGTTCCTTTAAAATGCACCATGCTGTTGTTATCGAAGAAAACAGTGAGAAAAACAATCACATTTGACCGAACTTGGCGTGATTTAATCGGTCTTGACTCTTATGACGGCTTCCCTTGGCATGATTGGGCTTTGATTTTGACATCAATACGAAATACCTATACAAATTTCGGTACCAGTTGTGGCTAGAGATGAGCTAGTAGTCAGTGATTTTTGAGTAGCAGTGACTATCGTGAATAGCTGAAATATCCTGCTCACGCCTCAATTACCAAAATCCTTATAAGAAGCCCATATTCTGTTGAGGGAGCCCAATGATTCTGACTATCTCCATACCTTCACTATAATTCTTTGGGACTAATTCCATACTTCAGGAAACCGCCATCTGTTTCTGGAATATATTCTTTTTGGTGATATTTTCTGCAGATAATTAGCTTAAAATTGTATAAAAAACAATAGCAGAGAGTTGGATATAGTCTCAATCGTTGGGCTCCCGTAACAGAAGTAATATTCCTTAAACAATCTTGAGAGTTGAGGCGGCAAGATGGTATTTCAGGAAGTCATTGGTTTTCGATTTATTATAGTGCCAACTATTGCTGATTTCATTTCCGATTCAAAAAATTTACTGGATCATCTATTTTGCACATAGTTTTGTTCCCAGGATTGATCAAATGCCATATCTTCACTACAACTTGTAAGGACTAAGGCAATTTTATGTGAAACCACAATGGTATGCTGCAAGAGTTGTGCTTTGATGTTATTTTCTAAAAAGCATTGGATATAAAAAAAAAAAACCAAGAAAATATCAGAAAGAAACATTTCATTTTCCACTCCAGTAAAAGAAACCAGATGCTTGCAGAGATAAAAGCCAACCAAGCATAAAGATTATATTCAAAAAAAGTGCTTAAATAGTTTTATTAAATTTGAAGTACTCGCCGGTGAAACAATATAACAGTTGAGCGATAGTAAACTGCCTATGATTCAATCATGGCGATTGAAAAATCACTGATATCGGATGCCACTCGATATTGTAATTCACGGCGTATTGGTAATCTGTCATGCATGTAGCGTTAGCAGCACAGAAAGTAGCAACGTATCAACTTGATGCATGATATATTAAACATACGCCGTGAATCACAGTAGCGCTAGTAAGAAACAAATGATACTCAATCACTGATATTTACAATATCAAGTAGCAACTGATCTTAGTGATTGTTCAGTGAATCAATCACAGGTAGTTGACTATCGCTTAACTGTAGTTATGACGCTTATCAGCAAATCTGGAACAGGCCAAAATGTTTAAAATTTTCTGGTTTTGGCCAAAAGAATTTCATGCTTTCAAATTAAAATTTTGTTTGATAGAGTCCGCTATGGCCACTGAATTCAGCGTATCTAAATTAAGTCAAATAGACCTATCTTACGAACAGTGTCATCAATTGTGCTTTGCGAGTTTTACGAATTTTTGCAAATTTTCTTCAAAAACTCACTCATATTGTTATATTTTGGCCAATTTATACAATATCTTCATAATGTGTTAGCCTATGTGTTATTCTGATATATGACCTATATTATTGTAAATTGTTTCATTAAAATCCATGCAGTAGTTTTTACGTGAAAGTGTAACAAACATCCACACATCCATACAAACTTTCGCTTTTATAATATTAAGTAGAATATGCAAATTTTAAATCTTTTTTTTCTTGTTACTGTCTGAGATCTGTTCGTTTAAAGACGCGATCAGACGGATATGACTATGTATGTATATCGAAGCCGTCTTCCGATGCTGATCAAGATATGCTTATATGTATACATTTTATAGTGTTTGTCACGCATTCTTCGTTCTGTTACATACACTTGCATAAACTTAAAACAGCGTATAAGAATTTTCATTGCAAATAGAAACTTTTCCACTATTATGCTATAGTACTGGTAAAAGCGATTGAAACAAATGTGTTGAAATTATATGTGTACATACTTATGAGAATTACAAATAACTTCAACTTACTAATATTTGACGCCTAAACGCTGTACCCGTTTCATTTCGCCATACAGTCTTTCCGCACAATTCATAGAAAAGTATAGTTTCAGTTTATTTTATGCACACAAAACAGTTCAAATTGAGCGAAAGAAAGTTTATTTTTGCGACCACAATGACCACAAAGAAAACTTCACCGAACTCGATATGTAATTTTCGCACACACACACACACACACACACACACACACACACACACACACACACACACACACACACACACACACACAGACACATACCAATGTATATGTATGTACTTGTAGATACAAATGTATCTACTGCTATGTACAGATATATACTATCTCGTAGTATTTTAGCAATATAATCATACACAGCAGCGTCTATTATTTACAACAGAATATAGCACTTAGGCATTGTTCCAGACATTATCTTAAACCACCCACTCAGTTGCTGTCTACGCACACGCACACACACGCACGCACTCACACATGCACGCAGAGAGAAATGTCCTTTGTGCATCCTTTGTAATTTTACTTGTTCATTTTGTTGTTCATGCTTCTACGTCGATTTCTCATTCTCATTTGGCAATTCCCCTACCAACTATACAAGTCCTTGGTTCTGTTGGTCTTTCATCATTTCCTTTTGTTGTTGTTGCTTTTTTTTTGCCTTGCTAGAAGCCTGTTTTACGTTGTTGTACGAGTATTTTAACTGATATTTCACTTTTATGTGTCGACTATTCAGTATAAAAACCGTGTCAACACAGCAACAAAGTATATATAGTATAGTAGGTATATGAATTTAAGTACATATGTAGGTATATATTGTAGATATATGTATATATAGTACATATGTATCTACATATGCCATCATAATAAACATAATAAAGCCAACACTCCAATCCATTCAAAAAGTAGGTACATAGTTACAAATTCAGAAAATAAGCTAAAATTTGTTTAGTTTGCTTTGCATGAAGGCATGACAGACAGTAGTTTTACTTATGTCCAATACATACTGAGCTCAATGAAAATTTTCGCTACCGAAATTATAAATTATAACTTTTTTTTTGGTTTTTTGCGATTTAACTCAGCACATAGTTACTATCTATGGCCTGAGTAAGTGTTGGCTAAGCGTTTTGAACGCTTATATTGCCAGGGTTGCACCGTGTACTGGTGATGCGCGTGACAATCCCAGAGCGTTAGCACGATTGGAAGTTGTGCAGTCAGCACGATTGCTAGTTTCGATCGGTAATATTACCAAAACGTACTAGAATTTGATGCGAGCTTTGTCAACCAAATCGATCAGTTCTGAGAGTCTGAGAAAATTTTTTTTTTTTTACTCTCGACGAGTTCTTTAATAGATTTCACTTAAGGGAAAATGCTAAAAACGAATCTGCTGCAAAAGAAATTTTCATGTTTTGCTGTGTTAAGATTGAACCGTGGGTTTTACAGCTCTAAAAAAATGTGCCCTCTGTGGCAGACTGTATTCTATAATGATTGTTAAATTCATTAAGAGCCAACTTCCTTAAAATTCTTATACATTCAGTTATACTATATTGCACAGTAATACATGTAGCTTGAGTGACCGCTCTTTTGGCCACCACGTCACAGCTCTCTCATTTAGAGATATTCCCACTGAATTCCTGGGTGCCATATTAATATCACTTGCTTTAGTTCAACCCAGCTGAGACTATTATGAACTTTTGCAACTATATAGTTGTCCGTCTGATCATTCTTTAGTAAAAGAAGACTCCCCAGGCTGTTGCTAAAAATGCATAATTTTTCTATTTTTAAGTTCTTTGCTTCGTTTACCGCTCACAAAATAGCATTAAGCTCAGCGAAAACTGAAGAGAATCTCATTGGAAGTTTTACCATAGCTTCACTATCACTAGATAGATTCACTATTCCTAATCCAACACAGTCAGTTGCAACCGACGCACCTATGCTGAAAATTGTAAAACCTTCATCTCTATAACGCTCTACTCACTCTCTATGCCTTTAATCTCATAATATACTCTAAGGAGGAAGTGTTCAGTTTATTTGTTGAGTTTTACCGTGTAATAAAGTCTTTAAAAACTTTTGCTTATAAAAACCGTGTTTTCAAAAATATCTTTAAGTAAATCTATCATAGGTTGTGTGGTATACAGATATGAAGGAGGTCATCTCTAGTCGCCTGAACAGGATTGGATTGAATCTTTCTACTTTAAGTAACTCCTTAGCCGTAAGAAACAGAGTTCTGAAAAACGTAGGCATCTCACCAAATCGTGCATATATGATATGCAATGGACCTAAACACCTACGCAACGACGCAGTAACGTTTACATCTGATTATCTGCTGTTGATCCCATATTGAGAAAAGTTGTCGACGTATATTCAATTTTGCTTCTTATAAAGAACCTGTAGATATACGTGGCAACAGCAGGTCCAATCCCACTCTTTACATGATCAGATTCATTACTCTTTGTGCTCCAGATTTGATTTTTTCCATCTGAGCCTTAACAGAACCACGAGCTATTATTATCCTACCCAGGAAAATTGCTTCTCTTACTTAAGGAATTTGTAGCAGCAAAAATGTAGCAGCTATAGCAAATTGAGAGCGCTAAGAGAGAGAGAGAGAGAGAGAAGAGAGAGAAAGAGCAAGATCTTTGTGAGAGAGAGTCTTTGTGATTGGATGAGGGCTTTACATGGTTTTTATCTAACTTAGACGCAAAACTTTTCTTTACATTCTTTGTGTTTAAGAGGGTTAAAAAGCGTGTGTATGATTTACACTTGCCTATTTATATATAGATGTTGAAGCGAAATAATACTTAATTATTGAATAAAGTATTTAATTTTGAAAGTAAAGTCTTCAAACTAATTGGAAGCCATAATATTCATTGCATAAGTAAATATGTCCTTATTGTTGAAACACTCTGCCAATTGAAGCATATTAAATCTTTATTTTATGATCAGTGCTCAGATATTTACTTAGCTTTTCGTAGTTTTCTTTTTGTTGAGCTTCTTTAGTACTTTCGATTCATTGATGTTAAGCAAATAAAATTGCCACGCTGAGAGCGAATATTTTATGAGTGTGCACCAATGACTTAAACGCTTTTAGTTGTATTGATTTTTTTTTTTTTTAATCTAATTTTAATTCAATTAGTAAATTAATATTTCGTTAGCTAAACTAAAAACAATAATGTGCATAATGTATGTAGCTAATAAGCGCCTAGAAGTATGCAACAGCATATAATAGTACACTGCACAACTTTTTGAGATAGTTTTTGTTTGCGTGGCACTTGCATTGAGAAAATTGTGTTTGCTTAGCTTAGCTTAGCTTAGCTTAGCTTAGCTCAGCTCAGTTGAGCTGAAAATTCAATTTTAAAAAGCTTTTTATTACTACGCAAAACGTAAAAACTGCAATACACCAATAAACTGCTTTTCTACGTTAGTATAGAAGGCTTATACACGTATGCACTGGCATCAATGTTGTAGATAGTAAATATGTATCTTTGTACTCGTATCGGATTTTGACATATCATAGATATTGCGCGTCACTATTGTGGTGGCTAGTATTTTGGTTGGCATATGTAGTTAAATGTACATGCATGCCGTAGTTTTTACTTGTTTCTTGTTTTATATCATTTTATTACGTATATACTGTTAACACAGAGTTTGAATTGGATTATAATTTAGTCACAGTGTGTGCAACGGAATGGAGCAAACATCAGAGATCTCTCAGCATAACACTGACAAGTCGATCTAGTCAAGTCCTTCTGTCTGTCGTCTGTCGTCTGTCTATCTGTCTGTTTGTGCATTTCTGGTTTTCAAAGTTAGTATGGAGTGTTTTTATAACCAACACAAGTTGCAAAACGAACGCGATTTAATAAATAATAATGTCAGCTATTTTATAAATTGTATACTTATATCTAAGGCACACATCGATAGTTCAATTACATAGCGTGCATGCCAAATATGGCTTACAATTTTGGTTGTCCGTTGATTCTACAACAGGTTATTTATGACAGATACAAACGAATCTGAAAAAGCCAAGAAACGAAAAGTCTTCGAAAACAATCTTAGAAAAAAGTCTTAAATTTATATTGATTGCAGTCAAATAGAGTATTTATAGTGACAAACCGGCCCGAACACAAACCACCCACCCACTTTGAATATAAATTTTCACGATATCTTCACTGTTCACCGCAATTCTGAAAAAAAAAACGCATCGCAGTATTTCCATCATTCCATCATACCATGACATGAAAAAATTGCGATTCAGACTACCTCTACAAACCTTTTTCGACTTTTTTTATGCAATTTTTATTTTTTATTGCTCTCAATATCACCTTAAAAATTGACATGCTGGCTTTTTATGGAGTGACTCTTCACTTATATTGTATATCACTTCACTTATATTGTATATTAAGTTAGCCCTCATACAAATCACACGTCCACGAGTTTGGCAGGCTACCAGGAATCCGCTTGAAAAGACTGCCCTAAATCAAGCGACAAAAGAGCTTAAATCTTTGCTTCCTACTGAAGCAAGAAATGAAGCAGTTGTTACCTTTCTTGCTGGAGCTGAGCCCGGTAGTACCTTAAAAGTTCAACTAAAAGAAGTTCTCCCATACAAAGCCCAAATGGAATGTGATGTAGGTCGAGTGAAGAAAAAGATTGAAAAATTCGCCAATGACCTGGAATATACCTTCACACCTTTTAACTTCTGCTCGTATGCGAATAATGAAGAGACCCTAGATTTAATTTATTCTCCATGTCAAATGGAACTGCCGATTCCTACCGTTGAATTAACCATTGATTATCTTCGAGCAGAATTATCTTAAAACTAGAAAATCTCCTGGCTATAATGTCCTAATGCATATAATGGCGATGTATAACGGCATCTTAAGTCCCAGCCACTTCCCTACTCAATGCGCAAAGTGCGCTGAGATCATTATGTTTGCCAAACCTGGTAAACCTGAGCACGAGTCATGTTCGTATCGTTCGATTAGCTTGCTGACAATATTGTTTAAAATTTGCGAAAAAAATATTTCTGAGTCGAGTGCTGGCACTGCTGGACGAATCACATGGTTTAGAAAACGCCACGGCACACCAGAGCAATGTCATCGCGTTGTACAGCAGATACTGAATACCCTAGAAAATCGTCAGTTTTGTTCGCCAGTCTTTCTGGATATTCGCCAAGCAGTTGACCGTGTGTGGCATCCCGTACTTTTGCAAATGCTCAAATCTCTGCTGCCGCCACCATACTATTTGGTATTAAGGTTTTATCTTGACAGCAGAAGTTTTTACATCAGCTGCGAGCGTAAGGAATCTGACTAAAAATTCAATTCGTTCGAGCTGGAGTTCCACAGTATAGAGCGAGTTTGGCTCTGAAATGTACTTCATTTCTTACGGCACTGAAATACTGCTGCTGCGACAGTTGATAGTAACAGTTTCAATACTTGGCGTGGACATACTATTAATAAAGCCGATATGGGCATATAGCATACAACTCTGGGGCAATGCTTTCTACTCGAATGTGAATATTGTGCAAAGGTTTCAGTCAAAGCTCCTGGCTGGACTCGTTGGTGCACCATACTATGTCAGTTACTCAGAACCCAACTGTGAAGGAGGAAGAATCGCCTAGAATCTCACGACAACCATTATGCAATGAATCGTCTAGACAATAGCCTAGCCTGCACATGAGAAGATTGAAGCGCCTCCCTACCTTGGATCTTTGCTTCAGAACTCCAGAGCAGTTGACTCAGCCAAGTAGCCTTGTGTATGTTAAAGTATCTTAATCTGACTAGACGTTTATCAACAGTTAGGAAAGTAGAGACGAGACCGCGTAGCTTTCTACTAAGCATCCTCCCATGGCAACTATGCTAGATGTCACAGTATGCTACTTTAAAGAAAGCATACTACGCATTTTTTGTATTGCAATAATGTCAGCCAGCACATCTTGTCGAGTACATCAACCAGCTGTATCAACTTTCTGCATCTATAGACCGAACAACCTAAATATATTTTTGAAGAAATACGGAAATCAAGAAATAAACTTGTTGTAAATTCTACAAAATAATGCTAACTGATGTAATTTAAAAGAACTTTGTTTAAAGTTTTCTGCTTTTCCATTTCCAGTCTTTTGCTGACAACTGCGCAGTGTCAACAAGAGTTGTGAATGTTATATCTAGTATCTTTTCATTTTTATCACTTTGAATAACATGAAATATTGTAGATATGTATGCATGTATATATAGTGTGGCCTCAACGACACGTATGCTGCTGCTACTCACTTGCTACAGGGACTCGACTTCGACATTTTGTATCTTATTTACAAGCTACAAGCTCGTATCGTTGTTCCACCAAAGCAAGTGAAATTGAAATGGATTTCTCAGCGCTCATTCAAATTGCAAAACGAAATACAAACCAATTGCAACAAGGCAAATGTGAAGGTAACAAGGCAGCTGCTAGGATGAATGAAGTAGCAAAAAACCGAGAACAAACCTGCAGATACAATTTTTCGAGGTTCAAAAAGCAATTCATAATTTATTTCATTCTATTTCTGCATATTTTCGTTTTGTAGCAGTATACACACTTGATACATACATACATACATACATACATATATATATATACATATATACTTGCATACAGAGAGATGTGGAGTGTGCAAAATGCCATTATCAATTTGTTTGAAAGTTTGTAACGCATTTTGTGGCAGACTTCGGAGACTCTACAATGTATTCAACGTTGAGCTGTGTGTCAAAATAAATATGTTCCACGTCAATTTGGTTCTTTGTGGGCGAAGTCAGTTTTGAAATACTGAGCTGAAATGCAATCCAAGTTGATTATTTTTTATTATTATTGCACTGCGACCTTTTCAGCGCTACTATATACATATACTGACCGTAGTCTCTAACTGCAGCACATCATGCACTCATGCCGCTCTATAGAGGGCAACGTGATACTTTGGATTAAGTGGATTTGCACTACACTTTCTAGCAGCAGTTCTATTTTAAAAAATTGTTTCAGAGTTTCTACAACATCTAAATAGTATCTTGAAGTTTTAATAGATTTGTTAACAATTTTATGCAAGTATCTTTTAAGTCTGCAAGTTGTTGTTTCAGTTAGAAAATTCTGAGTATTATGCTTGCGTTCGTTGTAGACTTAAGTTCTTCTGAAACTATAGGATTCTGGAACTATAGGATTCTGAAACTACAATATAAGACACAATCGCCGAATGTATCCTTCTCTTCTGCTCTTAGAAGCACTGTTTATAATCCGTAAAAGTGTTTTGAACCATTGAAAAGAGTGGCAGCTTCTTTTCTTGCCAACTTGTCTCCATTGTTCTTCATTGTTCATTAAAGCCCAAGAAGCTGTCTCTTTAGCTTTTAAGGTGGCTTGAATTATGATGTTCGATTGATGCACCGCAGTTTCAATGAATCTGCCAGTTCTATATCCATATTGATTCCTGTGTAGTGGTTCTTTGGTTGAGTACCACCATTATCTCTAAGATTTGTAACATAATAAATTTGAGGCTTATTAGTCTGAAGAACTTCTCTGCTGTAAAGCTATTTTGGCCTCTCTTCAACACATCGATATATAGCCATGTGCCAGGCTACTTCTAACAATTTTTATCATAGCTCCAGCTAAGTGGTTTATGCCCTGCTGAAGAAGTATTAGGAAAAGTAGATAGTAATCGAAAAGGATCATTACACGCATAATTGATTGTACACTAATATATTGAGTTGTTGGAATTAATTTTAAATGAATTTTTTCGAAAAATGCTACAATGTATATTATTCAAAGAATTGTCCATCGTTAGCATATTAACATTTTCCCATCTTTTTGACAGCATTTGGATGCCGCGTCGGAAGAACGGCTCGTCTTTTGAGGCAATCCACGAATCGACCAATTTTTTGGTATTCTCGTAAGAAGTAAAGCGCTGCTCAGTCAGAGCGTGGGTCATGGATCTGAACAAGTGGTAGTCAGAAGGGGCTATGTCTGAACTATAAGGCGGGGGGTGGGGTGTAGCACATCCCAATTCAACGCCTCGAACGTTTTCTTGACAGATCTTGCAACATGTGGCCGAGCGTTGTCATGTTGAAAAACCACCTTGTCGTGTCTTTTGGCATATTCCGGCCGTTTTTTACTTTTCAATGCTCGGCGCAATTGCATTAATTGTTGTTGATAACGTTCAGCAGTGATAATTTGGTTAGGTTGCAGCAGCTCATAGTAGGCAATACCCTTCTGATCCCACTAAATACAGAGCATGAGCTTGACACCATGAATATTCGGCTTGGCCATCGATCTTGATACATGGCCGGGTGGTCCCCACGATTTTTTTTGTTCGCTTTGGGTTTTCGTAATGGATGCACTTTTCATCGCCAGCTACAACTCGATGCAAAAAACTCTTCCAATTATGGCGTTGAAGTAGCTGTTCGTACAAGTGAAAAATCTCCTTTCGACATCTCTTGACCTCAATTCGTACGGCACCCAATTTCCTTGCTTTTGAATCATACCCATGACTTTGAGGCGTTTGCCAACTGTTGACAAATCAACTCCCAATGATTCTGACAATTCTTGAAGGGTTTGACACGGATCTTCGTCGTGTAATGCTTCCAATTCTTCATCTTCAAATTTTTTGGGCTGGCCCGGATGTTCTTTGTCCTCTGTATCAAAATCACCACTTTTAAACCGACGTAACCAGTACTCACAAGTTGAAATCGATGGAGCATAATCCCCGTATTGAGTTAGTCATTAGGATCACCAAGCTGCTACTCGAAACGCTGTTTTATCTCACACCGATCTTTTACAAGTTCCGCATCTGCGTTCTCGTATCTATCAAAATCCTTCAGCCTATCCGCAAGTTGAGTTGCATTAGTTATCCGCATTAGGTTTTTGTTCTCCATAAGGTTGCCGGCGAGTCTAGTAGTGATTTGGTGAACCGTATCGTAGCCCTGTTTTGGCCGTTTTTGGCATTGAAATGGTCATGCACGATTTTGACATCGCGATTGGCCAGGTGGACTTATCTGTAAGGTGACGCATACCGCTGTGGTGACTTTTTTAAATGCTCTGAGCGTGAAACAAAAAGCGAAATGCCCAATCCGCAACAAATAAAAAAGAATAAGAAATGAAAAGCTGAAAAGCTGAAAAGCTGAGCGGAATAATTAACCTTTAGTATAAATTCACCATGGTGATTGGGTCAGCGTTCATTGAAACGTATGCATGGAATTTTCTGTATTGAGGTGATGCCAGCCGCGTATTTGTCGAGGACATCAACCAGTTGGATAGTGGCACATTTCCTATACAGTAGTGATGTGCGAAACCACATTCTACGTATCCGAATCTAAAAGAATTTGAGTATTTTAACACGAATCCGAAGTAAAAAATTCTTAATTTTCAGCACATTGTGCGCCACTTCCTTTCTTTTTTTTTATATTGAGTTTTTTTAGAGTATCTTTATTTATGATTTGAATAAGCTTAAATATAACAATAATATTTTTGAATTTAATAAATATTTTATAAAAACTTCAGCTTAACAACTTTAAATTTTCAAATTTTAACAGTCGCATGGTGAATATTTTGTGTTGAGCAATTGTGTTCGCTCATGTATGTATATATTCACCTCTCATTTGTTTTCTGCTATCAGCAAAACAAATGAATACATATGTATATATATGTATACACACTGCTCAATATTATGCCATTCCACCATGCGTGCAGCGTCACCCTTTCACCAGAGTGAAATTCAAACCGAGTGTAACAGAGAATGTAAATATAGATTGTCGCACGCAGGCGTCTAATCATGCAAGAATGTTTACACACACACACACACACACACACACACACACACACACACACACACACACACACACACACACACACACACACACACACACACACACACACACACACACACACACACACACACACACACACACACACACACACACACACACACACACACACAGAGAGACACACATACTTTTATCATATTTGTTTTCATTGCATTGTTCTGTTCGTGTCTAGATTCTAGCCAAGATTCGCAGATTCGAAACAAGATTTGAATTAAAATTTGTATTCCGAATCCGCCGATTAGTAGATTAGAATGCTTGGATTCGAATTCGTTTGTTTACTTTGGATTCGTCATTAACGAATCTTTGAAGGATGCGGATTCACAAATCCGAATCCATGAATCTGTGCCTACTACTACTACGTGTATAGAAGGTCTGGACGTTTTAGGTGCATTTTCGTAAATCATGGTAATCAAATCTAATGCGGGTGGTGTCATCTCTCAGTTAAGAATTTATAGAGCGTACGTTTTCAACTAGCATTAATCGCACTTCAGTAGAACTTCATTGGTTACGCTAATGCATTAAGACTTGGAGGAAATTGGAGGGACATTTGCTTTTCTAAGGTGGATCGTATTCGAGGCTTACTTTGTGGTCAGGCTTTACAGCTAACAGTGTTTTCAGCGCTGGCGGGATCTAATCCCTCAATTAAAGAGTGCTGCCTTCAAACAATTTGCTCACAGCAAAACGGATGTTCAGAGAACTACCCAGAGCAAACGTTAGTGACGGATGCTTGTGAGCCAATCACTTTTTGGCTGGACAAAGAAGCCCATTCCCCATTTAACTATATTACATTAGCTGTATAATAAAGAACATTTTTCCATCAAGTGACTTTGCCTTTTCGAGTAGTACTTTTTTTTTACTTATCTGTATTTTCATTTATGCGAGTATCTGCAGCTGCTACACAATTTGAAATTGCATGTGTAGTGCATTAAAGCTTCGTTTACATCAATGTTAAGCATTTTCATTGAGGTTTTCGCTTAGCCAACTACTGCAACTACAAATTGTGTCTGCAGTCATTTTTATTTGTTGCTTTGCCAGCAATAGAAAAATGTTGGAGAAAACTGTCCTTGGCCTTGTTGCTGGCTGCTATGAATTTCAATGGTTGTGTTCTCTCTACTATAATAATTTCCAACCTTATAGTACTCATAAATGTCTCCATCACCAGCTCTTTGCTCTGCGGTTAATTCCGACGGACACTTTAGTTGTGCAAACATTTGCATTTCTCATTTCACATTTTTGTTGCCTCAGCAGACTCCGCACTCATCGCACTCATCGCACTTCTGAAATACTTGCTCTATTTTTAAATTCTATTACGAATTCATTTAGCAGCAGTAAGCAATTAAATTAAAATGTTAAGAAATATTTTGATGCGGAGTGTAATTAGCTGAGATAGATATTTTTGTATTAGGGTTTTGAGTGCTCTCGACGGAAAGCCTTCTTCAGCGTTCATACAAGTCGCTCTAGATTTAGATAATCTATGCTTAGCAATATTAAAGACGATAAGCTTATTTTGAATGAAAAGTGTGTAATTTTTGCATCTTCTGGTCAACAGAACTTTTAACAAAAGTGGTGGTCCAGGCCAGCCCAAAATGTTTGAAGATGAAGATGAAGGGAGCATTACTCGACGAAGATCCGTGTCAAAAATTGTTAGAATCATTGAGAGTTGACTTGTCAACAGTTGGCAAACGCCTCAAAGCCATGGGAATGATTCAAAAGCAAGGAAATTGGCTGCCGTACGAATTGAAGCCAAGAGACGTCGAAAGAAGATTTTTCACTTGCGAACAGCTGCTTCAATGCCATAATCGGAAAGGTTTTTTGCATTGAGTAGTAACTGGCGATGAAAAGTGCAACCATTACGAAAACCCAAAAATCATGGGGGCCACTCGGCCATGCATCAAGATCGATGGCCAAGCCAAATATTCATGGTGCCAAGCTCATGCTCTGTATTTGGTGGGATCAGAAGGTTGGTGTGTAGTACTATGAGCTACTGCAACCTAACCAAACCATCACTGTTGAATGTTACCAACAACAATTGATGCAATTGAGCCGAGCATAATTCAAACACCTCAATATTTTCTAATGCATTCTTCTACCTTCGGAAATGAGCCTGCCGTACGATTTCATACATCGCCATTCTTTTACATAAACAGATCATCTTATTGTTTTAGATTATTTCTATCTACCTAATAGAAGATGGTCAAATTTGATTGATACCTCTAGCTGTAAATAATGACTTTCTTGATAGTTTATTTGCATTGTCAGTTCTGCAAAACTATTGATCTTTTTTCTCCCTTCTATTACAATGCCTGAAGCTAATCTCACCATCCAATCTTGAAAGTCTCTTTTCAGTTTAAATGTATTTGTCAGTCATATGACAAAGATAAATCACTTCGGTGTTTCTAGATGCTTTAGAAAAACTGACTATGTCAAGTTAGATCACTTACTTTTCCATACCAATTGGTCTGCTCTATTTTTTGCGAATATTTTTATTCCACCATTCTCGCTCATTGTGATAGATGTATTTCATACACTACTTTCCTTAGTTTAGGAGAAAAACAGTCTTGTCAAAATATGCGTCGCAAACCCAAATCATTTTTCAATTTCATTAATACGAAATGTAGCACTTAAGCGTTTTATTTCTTGATGGCACGGTTGCATCCTCTGATTCGCTCATATCAGATTTGTTTGCTGACTTTTTTCAAAAAACGTATTGTAGTAGCTCTGTTAATCCTAGTTTCTCATATCCTTACAGCATCACATCGTATGACTGTATATATCCTCCTGGTATCTCCATGCAAAACATGTTAACATGCCTTTTATACATTAAATTCTCTTTCCAACCTATTCCTGATAATATTCCTAGTTGCATACTAAAACAATGTTCTGTTGAAAGGAGTCTTTTATTATCCCATTACATAAAAAGGGCAGCAAATCTGATATATCGAATTATAGAGGTATTGCTAAGCTGAGCACTATGTCAAAGCTGTTTGAAAAAATCATTAGCGACCATTTGCAACAGTCGTTAAAGTCTGTTGTCAGTAATTTCCAACATGGTTTCGTAAGAGGCAAATCCATTAAAACTATTTTTTTAGAATTTCCTACTGTTTTAAAAGACGGTTTTGAGTCTGGTTGCCAAAATGATGTCATATAAACAGACTTCATTAAAAGTTTTGATAGTGTGTGTCACAAGCACCTTTCATTGAAACTAGTGTCTGCACTGTGGATGAAATTCAACCATTGTAGCGACAATACAAAATAGTTCAGGGCAATTTGATAATGCTGAAAGCGTTAAGTATGACCAAAATGTTGCGCTTTTCTTTTAAAATTTTCCAATTTGAGGCCAAGCTCTCAACTGATGCTCGCCAATATGTTGGCAAGTCCGTCTGTTGCTTATTTCAAATTGAGAGAACTGATAGAGGGAGAGAGCTCAGGTCTTTGTAATTGGTCGAGGGCGTTAACTGGTTTTTACCTACCTTAGACCCAAAACTTTACAAAAAAAAATTACATTCGTCCATACTCCTCTTCACAACCTGTCAAAAAAAAAAAAAAAAAAAAAATCAAGCGAATATGTTGAGTTTAAATGGGTTATGATGCGCCATCTAAATCTTCGGTATGTCAAAATTAAAAAAATTCTGCTATTTTTTAGCCGACTGCAAATGTGCACAATTCTAAAACGTCTTTCAATACCATTTAATCTATAAGTCAATACACACACCGATAGAAAGCGCTGAATTTGTACGGGTCTGTAGCAACTCGCCAGAGTCCCTCTAATGAAGTTGTTGAAGCGGTAAGTGTGCTTGTTGCCGATAATCCAAATGTGTCTTAGCGACGCCGATCTCAAGATTTAAAACTGAGTGGTACGACGCTAAGGATGATTATGAAGCAAGATCTTCATCTCTTCCCATACAGAATCTACTTTCGGGTGAATTTTGTTACACATCTGATTATGGCACACATTTCTGCTTTGAAGGCTGCTGTTATATTTTCCCATTGTCTACGAATAGTAAGTCTTAGGGCCTGCAAACACTAGGCCTGTACCGGCTTCCGTCAAGAATTCATCCGTATACCAACTGATGGTCTGTGGTTTTAATACGTATGATCTTTGCGACGACCACGATTTTTTGTCGAATCATTTGATGATAAAACTCCGTTCAAATATGTTTTTCTGTGTCATTAGGAATGGACCCTTCGCCCATGCATGAAGACGTTTCTGAAAGATCTCCGAAGCAGCTTTGTTCACTTCGACTAACAGACTTAGGAGTGTTTTTATTTGATTTTGTATTCGATTTCTACACATCGTTGGGCACGTGCGCATTGCCTCTATGAGGCACACACATGCTAGTCTTTGTAGGGAGTTGACCATCACTTGGCGCGCTGTCTCTCCCCACGCTTAGCATTGCACAGTGGTCGCTTTTATATGGAATCGGCGGCAAAAAATACTTACAGTGCAGCTATCGAAGTGAAACTTTTGTCTGTAGTTAGATGACAATATGTGAAAATCGTCACAAATCACAAATACCTGTTGCACTCCGATCAACATATTGTTACGAAAGGGCGGCTAAGGGCAGATAATTCAGGTTTTATTTTAATCTTAAGATATGCATCTATGTTCAAAACAAATATGAACCTGGGAATCGGTGCGGAACACAACTAAAAGCTTAAGAGAAGTTAGAAATGGGAAACGAAAAACACTCACAAAAGACCATTTGGTTATTTTAGATTTTTGGACGACACACAACAATGTACAAATAGTTGGTTAGTTTAAATTAAGCTTTATATCTGTACGAACGATATCCATATTACTTGAAAGTTATTGGTGTTTATTTTAAATACGTTGTTTGTGTTGAAAGATGGGGTTTACACTCTGCAAAATCACAACGCACTGAATTGCCAAGCGCGAGGCTTAACTTTAAAGGGTTTTTTTGCAAAGAGAAAAAAAAAAAAAAAACGTTGGATTCAAAAAGCCAATTTTTGTCGTATGGGAGCGACCACAGTGCATTGGTTGCACTACCATGTTATATAGACAAAGCATGTTATACAGGTTGCATACCCAATCCGGGCAGTTTCTTGTATACAAGTATTGCCTATATGTATTTTTCTATGGCTTTTTCCATGTATATTTTCCATAGGAGCTTACTGTTTAGTGTTAACTTCAAAATGTCAGTGTTACTCAATGTTAAAATACCCAAGGTCTAGATGGCGCACCCCATATAAACGATGCATCTTAGTTTTTTATTGATGTCTTTAAATTATGCAATGATTTTGCCTGCAACATTTCACAATACAATTACAGTTTGTTAGTGTTTTTGTTAGTGAATGTATCGCAGTTTAAGCATAAAACACTATTTAGTACATAGTTTCAATTACAAAGAAAATAAGTGGCATTTGATCAAATTCTGCCAAGTATTGACTATTTATTTTTGTTTTGTTCGCCAGTAGACATGTTTCGCCCACAGTGCATCGGTCGATATCATTCTTTTTGCTGGTCTACTCTATGGGAGCATTTTTTTCTCAATGTTCAGTTCAAAATTGTTTACGGTTTGTTAAACACGATTTGCACAAAGGAAATGACCGTAAAATTTTAACCGGAAATTTTTAGCCGTAAATTTTTAGCGTGAAGTGTGAAATGAAAATCATTAAAAAACCACACACGCACACACACACACACACACACAGACACACAGACACACGGCTACACTCTGCGTATGAGTAATGCTTTTGTTTTGTTTTTTTTGTCGTAAATGGTGTTTCGTTTGTTTCGTGCGTATACGTAATTTTTCCTATTTGGCACACATTGCGTATGCGTAATTTTCTCTCCATTTATTTATGTTTTTTCTTTTTTTTTTCATAATATAGTACGTAGTATGACTAAAGATAGGACATGTAACTAACTACATACTACCACATGTACATAGTGACTTTCAATAGAACTGTTGAACTGTTTAGCACGAATATTATGACACCACTTATTTTACGAGGGCTGCTATTTATATTTCGGGAACTATCAAAAGCTAAAATCTGGCAACACCATAAAAAAGTTTGAGATTTTTTTTTTTTTTTTGGCATAAACGTACTCACAAAGTTTTTATGTACAATTGCTATTAGTTTTGTTTACAGTGAGTTAAGAAAAGCAATTTGGCCAAAAAATGGAAATTTCAAGAGAAGGTTTTCGTTGGATTATTTTTCACAACTTTCGACGTGGTTTATCTCAATAAGAATGTGTCAATGAACTCAGTTCTTTGTATGCCGATAAAGTACCATCAAAAACCACAGTTTATCGCTGGTATAGTCAATTCAATCGTGGTCGTAGTTCGGTCGCCGACGAATTCCGTGAAGGTCGTGCAAAATCGGTTGTTGTACCCAGAAACATCGATGTAGTGCGTGAACTGATAATGCAAGATCGTCATGTGACATATCGTGAGATAGAGGCATCCTTGCACATTAGTTCCACTTCAATACATACGATTTGGCATGAACACTTAGCTGTACAAAAAAATTTGTTCTCGTTGGATACCAACCACATAATTTATCAATCGCTCAAAAAAAGGCTCGCATCGATTGGTGTAAGGAAATCATTAAAAAGTTCAAGCGTGATGCTTCAACAGACGTGTATAAAATCGTGACAGGTGACGAATCATGGATATATGCGTATGAGCTGGAAACAAAACAGCAATCAACCGTGTGGGTATTCCAAGACGAGCCAAATCCAACACAGCGAAGCAAATGATCGCCTGTTTCTTCGGCCGAATGGTTCATGTGCCCACTGTTCCGCTTGAGCAATGTAGGACGGTCAATTCTGAGTGGTACATGACCATTTGTTTGTAGTCTTCGGAGAAATTCGTAAAATCAACCGCCAAAGACGAATCATTCTCCATCATGACAATGCGAGCTCTCACACATCTCGTCAAACAAGTGCATTGCAGTGCAAGCAGTCAAAACATCGAATTAATGACTCATCCTCCGTACAGTCCTGATTTGGCACCCAATGACTTCTTCTTGTTCCCGAGTATCAAAGCTAAACTGCGTGCTCAACGATTTACGAGCGCCAAAGAAGCAGTTGAAGTGTTCAAAAACCATGTTTTGAAGCTGTCTCAAGAAGAATGGAAAAACTGCTATGACAAATGGTTTGAACGCATGGAAAAGTGTATTGCTCATCAAGGGGAATATTTTTAAAAACAATAAAGCCATTTTCAATTAAAAATGTTTATTATTTGCTATTCCCGAAATATAAATAGTACCCCTCGTATACTACTAGCAGTTATACTATATAACGTTCCCATCTGCTTTTGGTCGAAAAACAGAATGAATTGGCCAAATATTTTCATTTCACAGGTTTTCAAATTGAAAACACAGGATTTTTCGCAGGACAGTTATTTAATACGAGAAACCGATTTGAATGCACACAAAACAGTAGATAGTATATTGCCAAGGCTCGATACATCGATTATTATGTATTTTTTGTTGTAAAAATATATCGTAGTTTAATATCTATTCAGAATCATTGAGTATATCTTCGACATCTGAGTCGTCGTCGAGTGTTATGGTGGCATTATTTGTGCGCACGATATAATTTTCCTTGAATTGGATCTGGCGAAGCATTTAAGGCTGCGACTTAAGCCAGTCGAAGACTTCCAGACACGTCATTTTCAAATTCACTTGAACTGTGATGTCTGTCTTGCTGATTCCAGAAGAAATTCTTTCGACAAATGCCGTCGAACCGGGCATGCAGAGAATGTACGCAATTATTGCCGCCATTTCATCGTAGTCGCAGTTCTCACTCTCCAGATGACTGAATATTTCGACCCACCGATTTGGGGTTAAGTCCTTCTCGCCCTTCCATTGTTTGTTTTTTGATTCCGAACAATAATTGTCCAAATTGTCTGCGCAATTTCATCGAGTTTTCTTTTGCGTCATACAACTTCGGTTTTTCCAACTTTTTCATGGCTCCTTCGATAACTTTCCACAGTGGAGTTTTGCGCAAGGCAGCCCATGAATATATATATGTAAGTCCATGAGGGAACTTGTCCACAAGTCGATCTACTCGACAGCATCCTCTGAAAAAGCGTATAAATTTAACAACGTGTCAAATAGAAATACAGAAGCAGTACAGTTTACCGAAAAATTCCTTATATTTGGCGTACAAAATTTCGACATCGAATCGATTTTCGATTGAAGATTCCTTCTTTCTTATCTTCGCATAGCCAAGCAATTTTTTATACTCACCGTCGGCAGCTTCACAAACCCCTTTCAGAGCTGCTACGTGTGTAGTATATTTTTACGCTGACACACTCCACAACGTATAGACGCTACATCACATACATATTTCAGTGCATTGTGTACTATGTGAGCTACGCATCCGATGCCGATCAAATGCGGTAGCCACACTTTCATTCGAAAAAAGAACGTTAGTTTCTCCGCCTCGTGTTTCGCCACCGAAATTCACTTTAGCTTTGTCTCCGCAGAACGCGACGATTTTCTTTTCCAAATCAATTTTTTTGGCTGCTTTCAATATGAGCTCGTTGATAATTCTTGAAGTCCCGCCGTCTTCAGTTGTCGTTTCCAAGACGTTTACACGTACGCCGCCTGTTGGAATGAAATATCTAACGAGCGCGGGGAACAACTTTATATTTCCGTGGTTTCAGGCATCGGAGCTTAGAACCGTCTGTAAAGATGTTAATAAATAGGCAAACGAATTTATTTAATTCAATCAATACACAGCGTAATTCGACTTTGCTTTGTCTTCTATACTCCTTTGGGTCCGTTTTCGACAGTTAGGAATAAGAAGTGCATCCGAATGTGCAACTGGAAACGTGTCAGGTTCGACATTTGCAGGCTTCCATCGCATATTTTTTATCAATGCCAGTCTGTTTGCTCAGGCAAAAATAGCAGTTGGTCCCATGACAAAATGGTTTTCTTCAAAACATTGGAATATCATGGTGCATTTTGCTGGTTTTGTAAAGACCCGTCGATATAAAGGGGGGAGGGTAAAGGAGAGTAAAGAGGGCATGGCACGGCATGTAAAAATAGGAGCCTATAAATGTTTAATCCCAGACTCGGATAGTTTATATTATATTTCAAATTAATATAACAGTAAGAAGTATTTATACACACTTAGTTTCTTTTAAAGAAACCTTAATGTAAATGATTCGCGTATTTAATTTAAAAATTTCTTACTTCATCAACAAAACTGCATTATTTCCTACGATTAATCCAATCAAGCCAACAAAGTGGCATGCAAAGTGTTGAAACTACTTGAAAATAATGCACTCTATTTAAATGAAAAAAAAAAAAAAAAACGTCAATTGCCGCAATTTATTCCAAACAAAGCCAGGAGAAAAAAAAAAATTAAAAATAGAAAATAAAAAGAAGAAAAGTTCAACACAGCTTGACTAAAATGACTTTGCAATAAAAAATAAAAAAAAAAAGAAAATAAAAAAATCCATTTAAAAACTAAATGAAATGAGTAAATCGCAAAATCGAATGGGGCTCGACTAAAAGCAGTCGAAACGCAGGCAGGGAATTTGCACTAGTAGCCTATTTAGCACTTCACGCCCAAACCCCATTGCTCACAATCGAATCGAATCGAATCGAATCGAATCCAAACCAAACCAACCCCATCAAACGATACTGCACTTGCTGACTTCCGCTTTCATGGCTGCACTTCCGGTGCGGCGTCCATTTTATAGACTCATTTGCACAAATGCTTCGTTGTCCTCGTCCTTGTCGTTCTCGTCATATCATAAAAAATGAAAGTTGAAAAACTATATATAGTATAAAAATCTTTTATAACGCAGAACTAAACATTGGTCGAGAACGACAATTGGCGTTGACAGTCGGTAATGACTTATAGAAAGCCAAGTTTAGATACTATATACTAGTACTCGTACTAACTATAAAGTGTAGTGTAGTGAAGTCAAGTGAAGTGAAGTGAAATGATGCAATGGCAATGTCATGTCGCATGTGCAACTGGTGGTACCTAATGGTCGCCAATGATTGCGGAGATGAATAGATAAATGTAATGAATGATTGCATTGACTACTGTGCTGTTGCTTGTCTTTGTTGCCTGTGTGCCATAGAGTAGCAAATTTACTGTGATTTCTACATTTTGTTTAACACTAGCAATACTTCGATCATATACGACTATACTATACTATATTTTCCGATCGTTGTTTCGCTATAACAATTTCATATGAAACTGCTAATTTAGATAGTGTTTTAGATATAATCGATAATACCGCTCAACACTGGTTTTGGGGCCAAGAAGATGTATTATTTAGGACTTTAGGACTTACCAGTGGTTTTCTAGACTTTTATTTTTACAGAAAAACACAAAATTACAACAAAAACAGCGTTTATCATATTATTATGTTCATAAAAACTTTCTTTTTCGCAATTTTCGTGAATGAGTTGTAATGGGACAAGCACGTTGCATCCCTCAGTAGTAGTCAGCCATCATATGCTGAACCCATCTGCCTTGGTACCTCTATTCCATAGTTGTTAGGTCTTGGTGAAATCGCTGCCATTGTTCTTCGCGATATGAAACAAGTTTCTCGTGGCATTGATCAAGATGACTGTGGAGGATGGACATATAACATCCTAAGTTTTTAAAGTTTTCTAGCATATCACGTTCCCAATTTCAGCGTAGTTACTTGACTTGTAATTTCCGAGGAAGTTTTTGCTAACTTCAACAAACAAAGTCCGCGCAAGTCGTTCCAAAACGTTCATTGAACTTATCTTTTATTAGTATTCTTTTATTTGTGGGCCATAAGAAATTCCCGCTATTATCTTTTCTATGCTCAAACCATAAAATTATCTCGTTATATAAGAAAAACATTGCCCATTTTTATCTAACAACTTAACAAATTGTTTCATAAGGCCTAACTTTATATGCAAAGGGGACAATATAATTTTAACTCTGAAAATTAAATGTGGTTATATGATATTCGGATTTCCCACCTTCATCGTCTCACGTACTGGCCACTCTCTTTTCTCCCAGTGTTGATGCTTGGCACGACTGTTCCACAAACAATAAAAACCAGGGGGGTATTTGGTGTATCCACTTTGCTGTCCTAATAAGAAGTTAACCATTTTTAGATCAACACAAACACTCCATTAGTGTTCGGTATATTTGATTTTGTTTAGCACAAGTGAAATATTTTTATATTCTTCATTTAATTTGGTTGAATGAGCAATGGGAACTGATACATATTTGTTGCCATTGTGTAAAAGTATACACTGAAGGCTTCTTTTAGAGCTTCTATAAAGAGACGCCAATCATTTGGCCAATGTTCTGCAAGAGCCATTGCAAGAATAAGGCCTTGCACATCTGAACATAAAACAATATCATTATCCGAATGAAAAAATGGTAGCAAGTCTTGTCCGATAGAATGTCCGATAGAATGTCCGATAGAACGTCCGATAGAACGTCCGATAGAACGTCCGATAGAACGTCCGATAGAACGTCCGATAGAACGTCCGATAGAACGTCCGATAGGACGTCACTTTTGTACCTGACGCCAACAAATTCTTCTCTTTTAATCTAGAAGCCAATACGTCTGCAGATTCTTTAGATAGTGCAAGATCCCTTATCAAATCATTTAATTCTTTTTTTGTGTAAAAACGGTTTGGCTCTGTACACGCTATTCCTTCCAAATCACTAACACTACTCTCTTCTTCAAATGATGCTTCAGAGCTAGAACAAAATGTTGGATTAGGTACTTCCTCTGGAATGTGGTAAAGGTCTTCTAGCCGATTCTATGTCTGGATAAACAGTCATCGAAGTGTTTTTTTTTTTTTTTTTTGTTCTTTCCATTGCATAGGCACACCGAACCTCATATGATTTTTTTTGACCATAGCCCCATTGTCTCAAGCGTTCGCCGCACATTTTACAAACAATTTGGGATACCCACGGCTTGTTTTCATTCACAATTGTCAACTTGAAGTAAGAAAAATAAGAACTTTTTATAAAATCTGTTATAGGTTTTCTGAACTTCTTAACTGTAGATTCACCACAGATGTAACCAAATACATTTGAAGCATTGAGACAACTTCTTCGCGTTGAAGACATGCTATTAAAATCAATTAATTTTTATAGAAATGTACCGATACGATTATAAATCACTCACACGAAACTACAGATTAAAAGCAATATTCTAAACTGAAGTTAGATTCTGAACTGCACGTACGAAAAAAAAAATAATAATATTAATGTTGCCAATGTGCACACCCAGTAACAAACCACTAACAATATCTCGGCACCAATGTATTTCTATTTTTTTTTTTTTTTTGTTGAACTGTGTAATAATGACAACAACTTTTGGTTACACAGCAAAATGTTTACGAACTCAGCTACGAAGTTCTCATCAGTCTGTTGGCCGCACATTGCAAATATTTGCTGCTGGTCTCATGCTTCTCAGAAAAAGCGCGCTGTGTAACATCTGAATTTCTATGTATCCAATAAAAAAACACCTTCACCTAAAATGTTTCTGTCTGATATTGTCTTGAGTCTTTTATAGCCAATACTTTCTAGAAAATAAAATTTCAACAACTTATTAGAAGATTTTTATTTCTTATTTTCAAGTCGATATTGACTGCAACAAACAAATTTTCCATATAATAAAGCAAAAATGGACGGGTGGTTTATATGGGGGGGGCTACCCTTAAAAATGAAAGATTCACACCACTTGTTATACATGGGAATAAGTAGTCCTTTTATAAGAGCCCATCATGTCTATTTTTAAGGTGATATTGACTGCTATAGATATTGACTCATACAAAAAATGAAAAATGGGCGTGGTTTGTAAAAATAAGTACTCAAAAATTACGCAAAAACAAACAGACAGAAGAGCGTAGCGAGATCAACTCGAATCATCTCGACGAGCTGATCAAGAATATATATAATTTATGAAATCAACGATGCCGGCTTTAATGCGTTACAAACTTTCAGATAAACTGAACAAAAGCTTCACGCACTTTATCCAGTTTCTTATCAGATTCGGCGATAATCGCAATCATGCCGGAACTGAAGAAGTGGTACTTACAAAAATCTTCTAATCTAAAAAATCTTCTTTCTATTTCAAAAAGTTATCAGTTTTTGGATTTATTTTACTCGCAACTAAGTAGTGCTGATTTAAAAAATCCTTTACAACATATACTTTCCATATTGTCCATCCTAGGATCGATCAAGTGACATATCTTCATTAGAACACTTAAGAACTAAGGCAATACTATGGAAAACCGCAGTAGCATGCTGGAAAAGATGTGTTCTGATGTTACAGTTGTGATGTTCTGATTTATGGAGAGGATGGGATATAAAAAAACTCAAGAAAATATGAGAAAAAACCAGTTGCTTTTTTTTTTACGTGAAAGAAACCAGATGCAAGCAGGGATAAAGGTTAACGTAGCATAAAGATTGAATTCAAGAGAAATACTTAAAAAGCTTTATCTATATATATATAAAATGCTTTGTCCGCATTCACTAACTGACTGACTCACTAGCCCCCTAGTTAAATATAAATTACTTACAGTGGGGCTGTGAGTAATTTCGAATTGTGTGTGGACAATAAGCAACTCTAGTGAAATTGTATACAGAGTTTTTGCCTTTCCGTAAACTGCTTCGAAGAATTTCGAGGTTTAAAAGTTTCCGAGGAATACCACTAGTTTATTTTATTGACACATAGTTTTAACATCCAATAAAGGAGGCGTAGGCACCCATTATAGTATACATATTTTTGACCACATCAACATGGTGAGTTGATCTAGGCATATTCTTTTTTGTGGCTGGCTGACTATTCGTCATATAATTTTATGCATTTCCAAAATGTGCGATTATACTTAATACTCAACTTTCGATATGCAACCTACACTTAAGTTATATTTCCCTTACAAATCCACATCTCTTTTGATGTTTTTATACTAAAACTGTTTTATTACAGTCAATATTATTTGAAGTGCATGCTAGATGCTTAAATGAAGCTAATTTAGTTAAATGGACGAGCGACACATTCACTATATTACGAAGCCTCATCTCCCATTTCAAGGCAAATTACATTAGGACAGCTGTTATTAGCTTTATTATTTAAAATTGTTATTATTTTAAATTAGATACGTTGCCTTCTTACGGCCAATGGCTACATATATTCAAATTTATATATATATATATATATATATATATATATATATATATATATATATATATATATATATATATATATATATATATATATATATATATATATATATATATATATATATATATATATATATATATATATATATATATATTTTTTACTGACTATAGTTTGTGCGTTTATTATACATTACAACAAGTATGAATGCTGCTGTCGCCAGTTCTAGTTTTCATAGAATATACTGCTTCCTTTCTTGTGTAGACTTATGTGTAGACTATGCATACTCTACTTTCAACGTTGAATGGCCGTGTAAGTTGTTGTTGTATTAATTCGTACACACAGGGCACATTTAAGGCAAAATTTCTCTTAATTACAAAACTTTATGATGTACGAAAGTAAGTAGACGTGGTTAAAATGTTTGCGCTGTGTTTGTTTTACATTAATTAAATAAATGCATTAATTTAATCTTCATAAATTATATCCTATGTGTTAATCTGATATATGAGCTATATTTTTGTAACGTTTCATTAAAATCCATTCAGTAGTTTTTGCCTGAAAGAGTAACAAACATACATACAAACTTTCGCGTTTATAATATTAGTAGGATATCAATATTCTAATTAGTGCTTTAAGTCTATAAAACTCTATATAAAGACGATATAAAAAACGCAATGTTTTAATAATAATTATAAAAATTGGTATAAAAATAGACGTAAAAATGTCTTAATTATGTTAAAATTGCTGTTTCTCAAGTCACATAACCTTACTGAGTCATATATAAATATTTTGAGCTATGTGCAAGCGCAGCTTTAAAGCAACAACAAAAAAATGTCTATAATATAACTTTACACGCTGACAGCAAGTCGTACGCTCTACATTTCATTGCCTAAATAAAATAAAAAAAAAAAACAAAATCAAAATCAAAAACTAAAACAAAATCAAAAACAAAAATTTGAAAAAAAAAAGTCAATTTACGTCAATATAGATTGCAAAATTGTATATAAAAAATTTTCTTTCATCGTTCGGATTAATAATACACGAGACAAAAACCTTACAAATGTCGCAAAACGGATTTCGTTTTGGCCCAGGGTCGCCATCATCGTCATCGTTTAATGCAGGTGAACAGGCACAGCCGCAACTTAACGAGACAGCTGAGAAATATATGCTGGATCTGATAGCGGAACGTACGCGCATGGAGAATCGTTTTCCGTTGGCCATTAAGTTAATCGATGAAGCATTGGAGCGCGTTCAGTTGAGCGGCAAGCTGCCGTCCAGAGACCAATATGCCGATGTCTACAAGCAGCGTAACATTAAGGTAATGCAGAAAGTGCTTGTGCCGGTCAACGATAAAAAATTCAACTATGTTGGAAAGCTGCTCGGACCAAAGGGCAACTCGCTGCGCCGTTTACAAGAAGAAACACAATGTAAGATTATAATTCTTGGGCGTTTCTCGATGAAGGATCGCGCTCTTGAAGAGGAGCTACGTAACTCTGCCAATGTTAAATATGCTCATCTCAATCTTCCACTTCACGTGGAAGTTTCAACAATCGCACCGCCTGCTGAGGCATACTCCCGTGTGGCTACCGCGCTGAACGAGATTCGTCGGTATTTGACACCCGATAAACACGACGATATACGTCAGGAACAGTACCGCGAACTTATGGAAGATCCGGAGGCTGCTAAAAACTTGATCCGTCATGAAAACCAACAGCAACAGCGCCAGCAGCAACAAGAACAGCAACAGCAACAAGACGTCAGAGGTGATGCTAGTGTAGGTCGTGGTATGGGCAACGCAAATAACCACAAAGGCGGTGCCCGTAGCTATCATAAGCGTCAGCAGAAAAACTCTCGTTCACATAACAACAGCTCCCAGCAGCCAACACCTTATGTGAGCACCGCCACCATGTCATCCAACTCGATTGTACGTACTTCGCCGCCAGGTATGTTCGGAAACGCTGCCGGTGATGCTATGAACCCGAATACTGTTGTTACCCCTTACGGTAGCAACGGCGGTGGTCCGGCTCCGCAATGTATTTGCTACTGCAATGCCGCTTACCAGTTTGTCAAGAAGTAATACAGCGCTACCACCGAGATGCCACTGCCACCAAGATAGCTTCACATACGAGTACATTTTAGCTAATTCAAGGACACTGGTTATCTCAAGCAACTGTTTCAATGAACATCGATTTACATTTTACACTTTACACTTACCATTCATGCGTACACAACCGAGCGCCTCTCCTATATTTTTTTTTACTAAAAATACTCATATGTTAAATTTTTTCTGGTTGAAACGATGCTAGTCATCATCTAGTGAAATATATAATTAAGAGACTAGCCAAAGTAGATGAAAGCTCTCCTACACCTACACCCACATATATCAAATTATTTTTTATTGTAAACATATTTAAATAATGAAATAAAGGACAATGAATGCAATACCAAGAATTAAGCAATATCACTGTGGACGGTAGTCCACGCAAGTGACGAAATATTATACACGCAGTAGCGAAGTTTTTACTGGTAAGTCCGATCGAAACGTGTTATATACCAATCAAAAGGTCATGAAACATATGTTGAAACATATAATATCAGATCAACCCAGTCCGAACTTGCCACTTGAAATTATGACGTACATCGTCTACATGTCATTCTCTCTTAGTCTACATAGTATGGTATCTACGATTAGGCTTCATAGCAGAGGAGAACACTAGCCCTAGTGACCCTAGTGACTTAACTGTTTGTACCCTGTTGCTGGTACTATTCAAGTTGGTTTCAGCTGTTCTTGTTCTCAGTAAAAAGTGTATCCGATTCACTATGATTGGCTCTACTAAGTCTGAATGCTTTATGTAGGATTGCATTCTGTTTACATCAGCCTAGGGATAAAGACAACTCTGGGGTTGCAATATGACCTGCTGGGAAAAGTCAGGCTACACTGCAGTGTTGCCAACATGACGAAAATATAAATAAAATCCCTCCGGCCGTGAGAGCCTCAGTACACTTACTTTCCGGATATGTCTCATATACGGTCTATGGAGTGAGATATTTGCATCAGTCTGATATATTTGAGCTGACGACGCTCATTAATTTTATGAGTTGCAGATAGGCTTTCATCACTAGCATTTAATCTAGTTAAAGTTTTTTTCTTTTTTATAATTTTATACGTACATTAAGGCCCTAAGATAGAAAAGCCATTTTTAATAAAGTTGCACAGGCCGTATGCATTTCAACATAGGTAGAGCATGTCGCCAACACACACGCAACTCTTTGCATTAACCATATGCACAATGCTCATCGTGCTGCCTTAAAACAACAAGAGTTTCGCAAGCTACATGATTTTGTTTTGTTTTTTTGTTCACTTTTTTTTAGGTTGATGCAAAAAGCTGCGTGTATGTGCCACGCAGCTCTTTGCAGCAACTAAAAAATTTACATAAACAATTCGTTTAGTCTTTGGAAAGCTGTAAGAATTTCATATGTATTGGGGTGTGCATCTCCATCTAAAAGTTTTTGTTAGCCCTGTTTCAAAAAAACTTCCCTCGTAATTTTGAAACGGAGGCCATGCAACAGCATCGCTAATAGCTTAAATAACTTGTTGCAAATATCGATTTGCAATGTTATAGTATGATATGTATGGTGTATGTGTGTGTATGTATGGTTATTGTTGTCCTGTTTGTGTCATAAAATGTTATCGGAGCTGGGAACAGCACAAAGTACAAAACGCATAACAAAATGAAAAAATGGAATTCTAGAGGTCGTTTTTACTTTGAAATTGGAATTTTTCAACGTCGCCGTTCTGCACTAGAGATGACATGACAGCAAAACTAAGAGCATTTCTAGTACAAGTGTGCCAGGCATGCATATCTCCAGAAGGCTATAAAAACGTGCAACTGACATTAAGTGTGCTTGATTTTTAATAAGAATTTTTCTTGTTCCATTTTTGTTTTTTTTTTCGCCGTCTATTTTTAAGGAAAAAAAAATACAAACAACTCGTTTGCATGCGACAAGACACTCGACGCCAATTGAGGCACGCATTCCAACACAAGATGGCATTCCAATTACAAAATCTTTTACTAAATGTCTATTTTTCAACTTCTTATTCTTCTTTCTTTATCTACTTTGCAGGTCAAATTTAAGATGCCCCTGCCATCGGGTGTCAGCTCAACTACGCTGCTGCCGAAGCTTATACGTACCAAGGATGTTAAACAGCTGCAGGATGGTAATGCGCAGCCCACAAAGCCAAAGCTCACGGTAAGTGAAAAACCTTAGCTCCAGTTTATGTATATATACAAAAAGCATCATTCTAAACTTCTGCTTAAACATCACTAGAAATGCCTAAATACGCTGGACCTAACCTCACTCGGCATCGGATCGTGTTGCGGTACCGGCATGTATCTGGTCGCTGGTATGGTGGCAAAGAATATTGCCGGACCCGGTGTGATTATAAGCTTTGTTATAGCGGCGATAGCGAGCATTTTCTCCGGTAAGTTATGAGTTATATATCGTAGAATAAATATTAATTTTGTAGCTCGTTTACATGCAGTGAACTAGAAAGGAACAAGCAAAAATTCATAGTGGCTAGAGTTTTGTTGATCTGAAGTCGGTTATGGTGACTTTCTATATTCGTTGGCTGAACATAAGTCTCATTGCCCATGTCATGTCCATTTTTAGGTTTTTGTATGCAAAACTTTCTTCACTACAGTCAATATAAACTTAATAATTGATATGATGGCTTTTAATGGACAGCTATGCGACCGAAGCACTTCTCGAGATTACTCGAGATTACCGATTACCGAACTTTCAACTGTACGGCATGTGCCACCATCTTCGTGGAACCGCATTCTGACCAAAACAAAAGCTTCGGCATGATGATTGTGGGTGCAATGGAGTCTTTTGTCTGGATCTGTTGCTGTCCAATAACGTATGTTGTTTGGATGATATCTAGAATTTTCGTCAAACTTTTGCAGTGAATAATCGAAGAAGTTTCTGCGCTTCAAATGATCCGGAGGCTACAGTTCTTGAGTTAGTTTGATCTTGTAAGAGTCTAGGCCCTTATCTTTATGCAAAATTCGACAAAATATGGTTTTAGAAATTCCCAATTAATGTGAACGGCGTGGAATGGACAGATTTGGTTTATTTTAAACTGAAGCATTGAACTGGATCGTTGTCTCACTGGTACAGAAACATTCAATAGTGAGTAAGTTGACGCGAATTTATGTTGTCATTATATTTTAAATCAGTATTCATTATTTCCAACGCTCACCTCTTCCATTCCTGTACCAACAAAGTAATACACGAGGGAACTCGGGGTACCTTGGGTTCACCAGGAAATTACAAGACTAAGCAGTTTTTATCGGCTCAACAAACCTACTGCCCACTTTGACTTTTTGTATGAAAAACTTCTTTATTAATGTCAATATTAGGTTGAACTGCAATGTGGAGCCTTTTTAGGATCAGCCGCTTAACATACATAGATTAATGGGTGTGGCCCGCTCACTATTTGGGGTAGCTCCCATACAAACCTATGGTCCACTTTTGACTTTTTGTAAGAACAACTTTTTTATTAAAGTCAATATTAGGTTGAACTGCGATATGGTTGCTTTTAAGAGACAGCCGCTTAACATACATAGACAATTGGGCGTGGCCCGCCCACTTTTTGACGTAGCCCCCATACGAACCCACCGCGCAATTTTGTGTTTTTTATGAAAAATCCTTCATTTTTAGATCAATATTAGCTTGAAATTTGATTTTGTGGATTTTAATGGACAACCGCTTCATATACATATACAAATGGGCGTGTCCCGTCCACTTTTTGATGTAGTCCCATATAAACCCACAGTTCACTTTTATGCATTTGTCAATACGTCAATACGTCAATATCAACTTGAAATTCGAAATGACGGCATCTTACACATCTACTACATCGCTTCATATACATCTACTGGTGGGCGTGTACTACCCACTTTTTGGGGTAGCCCCTATTTAAACCCCCACGTCTATGGCTTACAATACAATACTACAATTTCATGTGAATGGTACGGTTCAACCGAAGGTATCTTGTTTTGTTTTGTTCTTCTTTCGTAAGCAGCTAATCGTTTGACATGTTACAAAATGACACACGTTGTAATAACACCAGTTTTTGTAGGTTATGTCGTAAAAACAAAAGAGCAAATATTAAATTTTGTTATAAACTCAGTAAAAAATTTGCTGAGACTTACGAATTGTTAAAAAAAGTGTTTATGATGATGATTGTATGAGTGGTACTCAATTTTACACGATTTAAGAACGGTCGTGAAATGATGATACAAGACCTGGACGACCTGAAGCATCTAATCGTGCTGAGTTAGTGGAAAAAGTAAGTGACATAATAACTATCAATGTAAATTTCACTGTGAGAGAATGCTGGCAAAATAATTAAATTCATCTTACTGTACAATCCACAAAATATTAACTGAAGATGTGGGTAAAAGATGTGTTCGACATCAGTTAAATGATGATCAGAAAATCGCTCCGACTGGCAATTAAATGTGGATCCGATACGACAAGCCCGGCCAACCATCCAATCTTATGATCTGTATTTTGTCGGTGTAGTCCACTATTAGCTGATCAAACCTAATGAAACTACTACCAACAATTGATGTGTTTGAGTCGAGTATTAAAAAAGAAACGACCGCAAATCGAGCAAAGCACGAAACTAATCGTCTGGCTACAAAATCATTTAAAATTATGTTGGAAACGCTTCTTCCGATTACTACTGCCTGTGCAGAACTCCCGTAATCACGAATCTTGGATTTGCTACTAAAAAATGAGTCGTTCCTCTGATGCGGAATCTGTATACTGCCAAGAAATATGGGCGGTGGTGGGAGATGGTAAGTAGTGGGCTAGCTTATCCATTTTGGCAAACAAAGCCTCAGGACAGGCGCTCTTAAAGTTGCGAACATCGTCTGAGAATTTCGTTAGTAAATTTTAATAATTTCCAAACGTTACTCCTTCGTGAACTTCACTATAATAAAAATGTAAAACTTGACTGAAGTTTTAACGTTGACAGGTATTGAAAAATAAAATTATGTTCCTATTGGAAAACATTTTAGCTTGGTAGCTTTGGCAAAATTATGGGAAATGTTTTTCATTAAAGCACTCGATAAGAAGCATACCATATAACGGTTTCATTAAACCAGACCAAGTGAATTGTATATTTTTTGGGTCGCTGAAACCGAATTCGAAACCGATTTTGCCCCATCATTCTTTTCTAACCGCAAAACACTGCTTGAAACTATAAAACCCAACAATATATATACCCTTAAGACATATAACCCTATACCTTCATAGCTCAATAGCCTCGAGATCGATAACCTATAATACTAAAACCCATAGCTTCCAAATCTATAACCCCAATACTCATAATAAAGCTTTATAATATTATACGTCTCTCACTTCATAACCTCAAACCCTATAAGCTCCATAACCCTGAAGTCCCATAGCAATATAACCCCAACTACCTATAATACCAGTAATCCTAAACTTCATAACCCTCTAAACTCAAACCCCCATAACACTACAACTCTTAAATGCAAAAACAAAAATACTTTGAGGTGGACACCACCATGACTCCACATCTCTACAATCCCAAAATGGAACAGTAAATGTATCACGTTATCACTCTAAAACTGAAAACACATCAAATGCGATTTATGAGTTTTGAGGTTATAGATTTTGAGGTTATGAGTTTTCGTATTTTAGGTTATCGATCTCAAGGTTATTAAGATAGGAAAGGCTAGAGTTACATGGTTTAATGGTTGATATTGTTAGGTCAAATAGTTTCAAGCTTTTGGATTCGATTTCAGCGCACTAAAAAACATATACACAACTTGTTCTAGTTTAGTGAATCCTCCACTAATTTTATTTTGTGGTACTGTGTTATTAATTAATGTTCAGTAGGATTTTCAGTAATGAGGCAGCTTTCTGACAAGTAAACCAAATCAGCTGTTCAGTATTTCCGCTCTGCTAGCGACTTGCTTACGACTTACTTACAATTTCAATGCAAACACTGTTAGGAACTGCCAGTTCTCTTTGCCAGTTCCCTTCTTGTTTTTTTTTGTTTTTTGTTTTGTTTTTGCATGTAAACAGCCTATACAATTACTATAAAAGTAATTTGATACAATATTATTTAAATTTTCTATATTTTCAGGCGCCTGTTATGCAGAATTCGGTGTACGTGTGCCACACACCTCCGGGTCGGCCTATATGTATTCATATGTTGCCGTTGGCGAGTTTGTAGCGTTTATTATCGGTTGGAATATGATATTGGAATATTTAATAGGTATGTTATGCTTATACTAAATAAGTACGCATTTATTTAGTATGCAACTCAAACGTGGAGGTTATTTTCTAAAACAGAAGCTTATTTTGAAGCATTGTATTTTTATCGACCTAAAAGGAGATTCCATTGAAAAATAAAAAACGTTTTTTGTGAAAAATGTATGTCTTCAAACCTAAGACGGGTTCTAGACTCGAAAGTATGCTACCTTCAAAGAATATAGCTGTTCCTACAAATTTGAATATGTGGACACTAAGATGTTGTTATTCCCTCTTCAGTTACTTACTTTTTTACTTACTTATATGGCGCAACAACCGTATATCAGTCATGACCGCACGTAAAAAATCGCATCAGTTACTATATTCTTCTACCCATCGGTGCCAGTCGTTGGAAATACCTAGATATGGTCATCCCAGCGCTGGTGCTTTCAACGTAAGCTCGAACGTTCTCTCTGACGCCGTCCTACGAAGCAACTTTCTCTTGAACACTTCCAAAGACACTGACTTATCAATTTGCAGTCGTACATTGGTGTGAGTATTATGCAACTCACGCAAAAAGTCTTCAGAAGTTTCTGATCTGAGAGGACAGGTCGCTTACCCTAAACATAGCAGGAGGGTTAAAACTCATGCCGTTCGTTAGTTATCTGCCAAAATACCAAAATCACATGCTAAAACATACACGGTGCGTCGTTCAGATGTAACTATCAATTAATTGTACGAGTATTATCATCGCATTTACACGTGCATGTTTAATTTCAGCTTACACCGGTCTGTAGATGTGGTTCAAAATTGAGTTAAGAAGTTTAAAAATAACAAATAGCCAAACAGACTAATGCATTGTTACATAAATACAAGCTTGTCAAATAGCATTAATTCAGACATCAGCTGTCTGAATTAATGCAAACGGAACCGTAATTATTTTTAATTGTTTACATATCTATTTATTATACTTTTCATGCAGAGTGTGAATAGTATTAGTGTTATGTATAGTATTTATATTGATCAACATGGCAAGACGAGTTGAGTCTAGACATGTCCGTCTGTCGGCCTGTCTGTCTGTCTGTCTGTCTGTCTGTCTGCGTTCAAATCCCTCAACCTTAGAAATATTGCATTGAAAGTTAGTATGTAGTTAGTATGTAGTATGTAGTATGCAGAAGCTACATAGTATGTTTCAAAATGTGCGCAATTTAACAAATGGAAGCTATAACTCTCATACACTTCAAATTTAATAGCACTTATAATTCCCAAATAGTTTTTACAAATATGAAGAATGTACTTTAGTATGTATATTTTTGATAGTTCTGTACAATTTAAATACAAAAGTCGCAGAATATAAAAATATGAACCACTTATTTGTCGTCAGAGACGAACAAACTGTATACAAACAACATGACCCTACTTAGAGCAATATGAATTAAAAAAACAATGGGGGAGTACATATGTATCGTAGCTATAATGTTTTAAGGCTTCAATTGAGCAAATAATGATTGTAATACATATGTACGAGTATATTTATACAAAATGTTTTCGATTTGTGCTTTTGCAGGAACAAGTGCCTGTGCGTGTGCATTAAGCTCTAGTTTTGACTCGTTGACTGGCGGCGCAATTGCGAATGCGATTAAGGATTCGATTGGTACAATATTTGGTAAGTAACTGGGCGTATAAGTAAGTGAGGGACTGACTGATGGTCAACTGGGAGGACACACAGTCAATAAATATACAATAAGTACACATAGACTCACACACACACACACACATAGAGATACTTATATATAAAAGGAAAAAAAGGACAAACAAATAGCTAACTGACGACCTAATATGTAAACATGACATTTTGCTCTTGAACGGTTCACAAGGACTCGACAATGACCTCAAGCTAAACGTAGATACTACAACACTCTAACTCTAGCACTCACACACAGATTACCCCTACTTTTCTTATAACCATTTTTGTTTGTTTTTTTTTTGTACCAATTGTTGCCAATATATATTGTATTTATAACTTTGTATGTACGTTTATTTTTCCTTTTTTTTTAACCGCTTCGTTCTCGTTGACATCCATTGACCATCAACCATTGACCAATGTCAGGTAAACCACCTGATTTCATAGCGTTCGGCATAACGCTCATCATGACGTGCATTCTGGCGATGGGTGCGAGTAAATCGGTTATTTTTAATCACTCCCTGAATGCCATCAATCTGGCAGTATGGGTATTCATCATGTCAGCCGGCCTCTTTTATGTCGACACTAATACGTGGTCGGAACATCATGGCTTTTTGCCCTTCGGTTGGAGTGGTGTAAGTATAATTAATTAAACAAAACCATTGTACTTTATATATTTTAGATGGGTATATTGTATTTGTATATGTTTTTTATATATATATATATATATATATATATATATATATACTATATACATATATTAAATAGGTGCATACAGTGAGTTTCGAAATTATATTACTATTGTGTAAATTTTTATTTCAAGTACACGTATAGTTACCATTTAAGAAGTAACTAGTATGTATGAGCAGCGGTCGACTCAATCGAGTGCAGTCTAGTTATATTATGGCGTTTTGCAACTACTACCAAAATAATGGCGAAGCGCATACAAAGTATAACACGTTATCTGCTATCTCTTGTGCATTCGCAGAATCTTAGCGTATGTGTATGTTTTTTTGTATTTCATGTAAGCCTATATGTATTTGATTCGATGTGTGAGTGACGATTGTTTAAGCCTATTCCGCGCAAAATACTCAACCGATTTTGATAAAGTATAGATTCTGCATATCTGGAAATTAATACGTTTCAAACGGTATACAATTTTTTTTTTTTTTTTGTCATAATCGGTTGTATGACATTCTATATCTACCTATTCCAATCAAGTAATGGTGAGCGGAGTACACCCAATGTCTATATATGTATGTGAAGCATATAGAAATATAGTCGACTCTAATTTCAGTCTGCACCAATAAAAATTGTACATTCATTCGCATCATCTCGACGATGACAACGAGCCTATCTTTAATACGAATATGCATAGAGTGTCGTCGATATCACGCTGGTCTCTATTGGACCGCTAAATAAACTGTTATCTTGGAGAGTTGATGTCAGCGCATCACTCATTCTCCGAGTGAGCCATTGTGATATCGATTTTCAAATTTCTGAAAGAGAAAGAAGCGTTAGAAAAATTTAAATCAGTGTGATGAGTGCATTCAGCGCTTTGTTTTAGCAATTACGCATACAAGCACAGCCACATACACATAAGCTCGCACTTTGGTTGCTTTTGTGTCCATCACTGCGCTATAGCCCTGTTAAATGCATATCTCGCTAGAAGCATAAAGCGAAATAAGAAATCACCATGGTGAACAAAAGATCTTGAAAAACTTTGCAGTTGGCTTTCGTCAACCATTGTCAAGCATGAAACGTGCTTTAATCTGTCATATAATTTTTTGTGCTCGAATTTTGGAGGTACCGAATTTTCCAATCCTTTGTATTAATAAAATTTATAGAAATTTTGCGGTCATATTCACTTTTCTGGCCACTGCTCTAGCGGAGCAGCTAGGATTTCGTTTGAAAGCGAACTCATTGAACTTGTTATTAAACTTTTGTTTCGACCATTTAATACTGCTCTATTATGGAACAACAATTCCACAATAGAGCCGTTGTTACAATTGGTTTTCAGAATAGAGAGGGGAAGGAGTACATGACTGAAGACACATGGGCAATCGTCGAAGCTAGGAGCGCTCTTAAAACAGTTCTGCTGAATCCAGACCTCTACGAGTGAAATTTGATGAGACAGTGACTTTTTGATATTCGAATTATATTGATTTGAGCGTAGTCCCAGAAGTATCCAATTTGCATCATTTAGTTTGTGTTTAACAGCCATTGAAAGCAGACATGAAAGGCAGACAGACACACGGACTGAAAGCAGGTCGGAATTGCTGAAGTTCAATTCAAAACTAATAACTTCGATGTAGTGTTTGAAATTGGTTAACAAGCAGTAGATGAAACGTTGATTTTCTGTGGTTGAATCAGCGCGATGATGCAGATTGCTTAAAATTTGCCCGCACTCGATAATCAGTTGGTAGGTGATGGGAGCAGTGTTATATTTAAAGTTACTACGCGTAAAAGTCACTGACTTATCCAAATCCGTGTACTCGTGTTGTACTCGTGGGTCTTTTCCAGGATTTGGCGTAAAATGTCACTGGTCGACCTCTATGGTCTGAAGCCGCACTAATACTGGCCTATCAGTGCATTCGTGTATGGCTCCAGCCGTTTACACAGTACGCGCGACAGAATTTTGTATTCTATTGAAAGGAGAGTTATTCCCCGGTACTTCGCACAGACAGCGGGGTCTCCTTTCTTTAAGATTGGACAAAGAACACTGAGATTCCACTTATTGGACATACATTCATCGGACCATATATTGCATAAGAGTTGGTGCATACGCCCTACCAACTCTTCGCCACCGGTCTTGAATAACTCAGCTGGCAACTCATCGGAGCCTGCTGTTTTGTTATTCTTCAGCTAGCGTAGTAAACACATCATCAAAATCACCTTCTAACAATATCTCATACTCTTCGCAGGTATTCTCCGGTGCTGCCACGTGTTTTTATGCATTTATCGGTTTTGATATAATCGCAACGACCGGAGAGGAGGCGCACAACCCACAAAAGAGCATACCAAAGGCGATTGTCGGCTCGCTGGTCGTAGTGCTCATTGCCTATGTTAGCATTAGTCTAGTGCTGACGCTAGTCGGTGAGTATACCAATAAATGTCAAACGGCAGGCTGACTGACTGAGTGTCTCTTTAACAGCAAATTAGTGCTGACATGATTTGAATAACTACGCTAAAAAACTATATATAGAACACAGAATGACATTTTCAATTTGTATGCAATTTAACTAATTTTGCTTGTTTGCCTTTTTTCTGCTTTTTTTTTTTTTTGCTGTACAGTGCCATATGATGAAATAAATGCGGGTGCAGCGGTGGTGCAAATGTGGTCATACGTCAATGCACCAAAATGTCGCGCAGTGGTTGCTGTAGGCGCCACAGCTGGACTATCGGTGGCCATGTTCGGCTCCATGTTTCCCATGCCGCGCGTTATCTATGCCATGGCGCAGGATGGTCTAATTTTTAAGTAAGTATCTAGCTACGCTAACTAAAATATTAATTTATATTGTGCGTGTGTTTTTCTGTTCTCCACAGACAACTCTCACAGCTCTGGCAACGCACCAATGTGCCCGGTTTGGCGACAATCGGTAGCGGCATTGCTGCAGCGCTTGTTGCGCTAACCATACGCCTGGAGATTCTCGTTGAGATGATGTCCATCGGCACGCTGCTCGCCTACACACTTGTCTCGACGTGTGTCCTTGTGTTGCGCTATCAGCCGCACAGCACATCGCTGGTCGAACTGCTGCCGGCGCAATTACGCACACCGATGGCACCGGGCACCGCCTGCCATCCGAATGCAACATCGGCAGAGGTGCTCGAGTCGTCGAATACAAAGTTGACGATCAAGCGTGTGACGCGTGGCATGTCCGATTCGGATGATTCATTCATTGATGAAAGTCCCGAAGGCTATTTGGGCGGTCGCGATGATCAGTTTCTGGTTTCGGATCGTTCGGAGAATAAATTCTATGGCAGCGTGCATGGTGCACCCACAGGACCAACGGGTCAAGCGACCGCATTTGATACAATGGGTTTGAATTTTATAACACGAAAAATACATGACTATGCATATCTGTGTCCCGGCTTCTTTCCGTGGATTAATCCGGGACAGGCGACCACTGAGAGCGGTATGTTGTGTACACTGTGCTAGTTCAAAGAAAATTTTTAAAAATTAACAACTGCGAAAATGCTGAATTTAATGCATAAATTTCAAAGTTGTATCAAATTTTCCTAATATGTTTTTGAGTTTAAAATTTTAGTTACAAGTTTCGCAGTTTGAAGCTTTCACTTAAATGGAAAACTTTGAATTGTTTCCCACTCCAATATATCAGAAGGCTTGTATTAACGTTTATTGGTGCATATTTGTGCATCTTCTCTAAGACTAGCAGAATTTTTTTTAACCCGACTATTAATTACCCGAAACAACCACTATAAAGTCAGAAGCACCATTTGACTGCACAATGCCTCCTAAACATCAAACAAAGACAAATACTTCAGAGCTCACAAGAAGTGGTCTTTGTTCAAGAAACGAGAGTTTTTTGTCGCTCACTCAGATAAAACACTTTGCTGCGCCAAATTTGACGAAAGTGTCTTTTGCGCATGTTAGTTTGTGTATTACTTATATTTTAACATACGCACACAATTTAGCGCCCTTTCTCTTTCTCCCTCCCTCTTCCGCGCTTTGCCAGCGTTGATATATTTAAAGCAACAACAACCTAACGCAATAACAACAAAAAAGACACTGATGCTCATTTGCTGAGAGTCGAACGAAAGTGTCACCATCAAATCAAGCTGTTATCGTAAGACACCTTCGTGAGTATCGCTCACAAAACAATCAAAACAAAATGTGTTCTGTTGAGAGAGTGAGCGAGTCTGCTTCATTTTATGCTGTCTTTTCGGGGAGCAGACAGCATAGAAAAATTTGGTTGAGCATATTTTCCGAGCTCTCGTTTTACCAAATTCTTAAGAACAAAAATATTAAAATACATAAATTGGAATGGATTTTGGAGTGGAATTAAATATATCCTAGTGTCCAAAATTGAGTTGTCACTACAATCTTCTTTCTCTCACACCGCTGTGAGCGTTCTTCATGTCTTTGATGATTAATTTCAACTTCAACCAAAGTTTATAAAAATCACCGAAAATTACTTGCTTACTTTGGAGTTTCTATGTTGCCAAGAAAACGGACTTCAAAGTCGTATTTTTAGCCAGTACGATACCGTCAATTGAGATGCTATATTCAAATGCTTCTCGCAGAATATTGATCTAAAATTTTTAAACTCTCGAAAAAACTCGACATAAGTTTGAAAAACTCTCAATGTCATTAAATTCAGCGTTCTCCAACCAATCTAATTTCTGAATTGTTAAAAAAAAAAAAACAGAGTAAACGATAACTTCGGTAAATCCTAAGTTTTAATAACCTTCACACGAAATTACAAATCTTATAGCAGTTAAACATATATTGCAACCAAGGAATAATAAAAAGTTTTTGTAAAATTATATTTGAGTATGGGGGATGGGGTCGTTTGCAGAAGTGTCAAGTTCTTGGCCATTCTCTTGGAAGTAGTTAAATTACGATTCTTTTGCAAACGGCACAAGCAGCTAACAAACGTCAATTAGGACACGTATCCCTTGGGTAAGCCACGAAATCTCCGTGGAGTGAAAAGGTGAGAAGAGTGAGAATTGTGAGAAGGCGACCACTCCCCTTAATTAGGGGTTTGTGTGCATGGTTTGGTTCCCGCCACCGCAAAACAACAATTACCAATGAAAACACACAGGATTTCCTACGTGCGCCCTTGACCGGTAGATGGTTGTAGAGCCACCTAAGTAAGTAAGTAATATTTGAGTAGTGCGTTTGTATGGGACCATTCCTCAAAGTAGGTGGGACAGTATTGTATATCGGAATCTTTATGACGACCCAAAAGAACAATCTCTGACATTTACTTTTTAACGATAATTTCATTTAAATGATGGTGACTACGACACTACGCTCTAGGTGGTCCATTCGGAAGGTCAAATTTTCGATCACTCTTTTCAGCATTGCTACCGGTCTCTCTAAATGAATCACCCGTTGTATAAAATTTCATATTAATATTAGGTTTATAGTATACATAAAAGTCATCATGGTACGCTTTTTGATAATATTTACTATATATGTGAGGTAACCATCTAGAAGAAGTCACCATATAAAATTTCAAGTTTCTGTTAACTGTAATTAAATAAACAGTTCTTCATACATAGATCCAAAAGTGGATGATGTGTTTGTATGTAGACTATTCCTACAAGTGGGCGTGGCATCCCTGTATAGACACTTTATGCTGTAAATGCAAAAATATTGGATTTCAGACAGACAAACGGACAAGCTGTTTTGAGAACTTTCAGATGATAATAACACTAAATGTGAAGCGTATTAAAAGAAGAACAATGTTCGAAATTCATGCACAGTGTAATTAGCTGTTGAACTAAGCTATTCAAAAGCGTATTTCGATTTCGTTGTGCTAAATTCTAAATTCGTTTTTACGTTTTTGTATTTTTGTTTTTTTTTTTGTTTTTTTTTGTGTATTTTTTTTGTATATTTTTATTCTGCATTTTACGCCGTATACAAAATTGTACTTCAACTCCCCTACACATTGGATACGTACGTACAACAGGCATGTATGTCACAAAGCTCGTGGGAATCATGTTCGCTCTCATATTCTGCTTGGATCTATGTGCGGCCATTGGCTGGTCTGGTGGATTCGCGGCATTCATTTATTTGGTTTTGTTTATCGGCATATTTGTGATATTATTGATTATCTCGAGACAACCACAAAATAGGTAAACTATATACTATAAATAACTAAATTTATGCAACTGTGTCGTATACAACTGATTACCATTAATATATTTTCGGATTTCTTTTTTATCATTTATAGATACGCACTCGCATTTCTGACGCCCGGACTTCCATTTATTCCAGCTATCGCAATTACCGTTAATATATATTTAATATTTAAGCTAAGCATACTGACACTAGTTAGATTCACCTTCTGGATGACTCTCGGATTTATTATGTACTTCTATTATGGCATCACGAATAGCACGCTCGAACAGGGCAGCGATGATCTTGAACTGCACGTCGACAAGGACTATGTAAGAAGTTTTCATAGAATTATATATTTAGTCGCAATTTCGGAAATTATTATTTCATTTTTTAGACCAAAAATGACGAAGAAAATGCGGTCTGGGATCAACATTCGTATATCGCTCAAACACAGGAGCCTGTTTGGGCTAGCAAAGAAGTCAAACAGCCTACAAGTAAGTAATATATTTATTATATGTATTGATTCCATATAAATATCAAGTATAATTTTCATTAAAACAACTATAAAAGCCGTATTCTGTAAAGTATTGCTTGAACTATATACCTGTTTTTCACGTTCAGCGTTTTATTTTTGGATCTGGCATATTTAAAAAACGAAAACGGTGATTGGTTAAACAATAACATATTTGTAATCGTTAGAAGTTTCTTCAGGTCATCATAGACCTGATCTTGCAATCTTAAGCTCGGACGTCCTCTTTGACGCCGTCCATTAATAAAGTTCAGGTTTCCGTCGTAAACCTTTAGTGCTGGAGTTTCGGGATTCATCCGGATGAGGTGCAGACGCTCATACAGCTCGTGGTTCATACGGGTCTAAACTCGACGCCAACTCTAAGAGGACCAAAAATCATACGAAGAATCTTTCGCACGAACACTCCTAACGACGCTGTATCCGTTGATGTCAGCGTTTATGCTTCTGCGCCATACAGAGCCCAAAGTAGCAGAGATTAGCAAGCGTAATTCTTCGTCTGATCTCTCGGCTGACGTTGTTGACGCTGGTAATTACCGTTCCCAGATAGACAAAGTTTCCACAACATTGAAGTTGAATTTCTCCATACTCACAGACCGTCAAAGACGCGCAGATGGTCTGCGAGTGGACACCAAGTACTTCGTCTTGCCCTTGTGCGAGTAGCATCACTTCCTTATGGAAGATCGTGCCCGACCGTTCTACGTATGGGCAGTGGCGTAGGATGTATTCCATCAAGAGATTAAAAAAGTCGCATGATAAAGCATCACCCTGCCCGAAACCTCTCTTGGTATCAAAGGGTTCGGAGAGGTTCTTTCCTACTCTGACGACACTTTTGGTGTGTGATAGCGTCATCATGCAAAGACAAACGATCTTTGCTGGCCTACCAAGTTCAGATTGGACGTGTCTTTGTTGTACTCGTGGGTCTTTTCCAGGATTTGGCGTAAAGTGTCACTGGTCGACCTCTATGGTCTGAAGCCGAACTAATACTGACCTATCAGTGCATTCGTGTATGGCTCCAGCCGTTTACACAGTACGCGAGACAGAATTTTGTATCCTATTGAAAGGAGAGTTACTCCCCGGTACTTCGCACAGACAGCGGGGACTCCTTTCTTCAGGATAGGACAAAGAACACTGAGATTCCAATCGTTGGGCATGCATTCATCGGACCATATTTTGCATAAGAGTTGGTGCATACGCCCTACGAACTCTTCTTCAGCATTTTATTTACTGAGTCGACCTCGTTATAATCCGGTGGCTCTACAAGAAAGCCATCGTTAATTGGTGGTTCTAGGTATGCTTTTCTATCGGCGGTATTGTTCTCTTCATCGCCTCCAAGTAGGTTAGAGAAGTAACTTCTCCATAGTCTCAGTGATTCATGTGCATCTGTAACCAGACTTCCATTATTGTCCTTACAGACAGAAACTCCAGGCTTAAAACCTTCGGTCAGACGCTTGACCTTTTGTTAATACTTTCGAGATTCATTTCTACAACATAACATAACTGTACTATAATACACCTATTATTAATAATATTCTCACACATATTAACATTTTTTTCCAGAGCAACGTTCCAATTACTCCAAGACAGTAACTCAAAGCAATCCAAAAAATATGCATAATTCAACAAGGAATTCTACATCCTCAGCGGCGACATCCTCGTCACGTCGTGCAACAAAAAACGCAACAACAACAGCAGGATCAGGAGCAGGATCAACAGCAAACACAAACCCAAATGCAACAAACACAACAAGAGAAACAAAAACACACAACAGCAGCGGAACGTTCAGCATGTTCATCGATGAAACGCAATTTCCCTCGTGGGATGATTAAAACAAACAAATAAACTAAGAACAACAACAACAACAACAAAAGAAAAACTAATTTAATTTAATAAATATAATTAAATTAAATTAATTCTATAAATTTAATTAATTTTTTTGTGCATTTTACTAACAAAGTTAAAAAAAATCGTAAAAAATCCATGAAACCAAAAAAAAAAAACTTTAAGACGTATTTAAAAAAAAAAAACGAAAAAAAAAACAAAATGTTTAATTATACACAATTTGAATTAAAATAGTTATAAATTAGCTAATTTAAATATTAGCTAGTTTATGTCAAAATATAAGCAGCCTGCTTATAACGAAAAAATACGATATACAGATAAAACAACTTAGCGTGAACTTCCAATTTTTATTTGTAATAAATCAGCTGTTTGCTGACACTTCCGTTACCGGCTTTTCCTCCATTCCACCTTTTCCTCGATTCCACCTTTTCGTTCTATTCATACAAATTTTCCCACGCACTTGAAACGCTGCTTGCCTCTCAATCTATCTCTCTACCTGCGCGGCCGTTTCTCTGCCTGCGCGGCCATCTGTCTGTCTGTACTCTGTACCACCGGTAACACCGATTTCCATTGTTCCAGAATGAGCGACTGTGTACCTCTCCGGTGGCACTCTGTATCACCGGTACCACTGGCCTCGAACATACAGTTCCTATCTACTGCCAAATATCGCCTGGACGTTTCTAATTTGTTCAGCAGGAGTGAAAGCGATAAAGAAAAAGAACAGCTTGGCAATTTCGTGGTCATAGATTCGCTTTTCGTTTCGAGAGACAACATTGTTTGGCAGATATGATTTAGATTCTGAATATTGGACAAAAGAATTGTTATTGTTTTTGTGGTACAATTGATTAAATATGCCATTGGCATTTTTATAAAGAAAAAAATATTCAATGTTCTCACTTTTTAGGGTAGCACCCATACAAACCCATACACCTATATACATTTATGTTATACAGTTTTTCAAAAGTAAACATCCTTTTCACATTACGCCAGTCAGCGGTTTAACACACAGCTCACATACAATATATAGCTGTCTCTCTTTCTCACATGCCTTTGAAAGCTGTACATATTTTAGTAGTAATACTTTATATAGTACATGCGAAGCTGCTTATATATGAGCATGTCTCGGCTTGCTTATACTTGTTTCATACATTTTGCTTATAAACAGTTAAACAGTCTGCTTAAGTTGACGTAAACTAGCTTAAAATTAAATTATTTTTGAATGCTATAAATACAAATGCACTCTCCTTCACTTTCCCTTTAAGTTAATAGGTGAAACAGAGCGAGAGCGCAATACTTATTTCTTTTTTAAACTATTTTTTCTTCTGTTTTTATTATTTTTTTTTTTTTTTTTTGTGGGAAAATTGTAAATATTATACATATATATATATATATATATATATATATACACATAAATACATACATTATATGGTATGTATATGAAAGTTATATATATATAAATAAATACTTATATTAATTAATTTTATTATAAATATGAAAATATACAATTCCGCATGAAATATTTTGTAATTAGTTTAAAATTGTATGCAAAGCCATGAAAACAAAAAAGCAAATTAGTTTTACAATAAAAATAAAATAATTTATGTAAAATATTGCGAAAAAAAAAACAACAAAAACAAAAAACCAAAACTAAAACTTTTCATATGTAAATCGTTGAACACTGAATTGAAACCAAAAATACTATTTAATATTTTCGATTTGCAAAAACCCGATACAAAATATATTAATTAAAAAAAAAGCGACGTTATATTATTATATAAATATATTATATATACTTATATATAAATAAATAAATATTAAATAATTATATAAACTTACAAGTAAAACATAAAAAAAACAACATGCATACATCTAGATACATCTACATATATACGATTAAAAAAACAAAACAAAAAACATTTTAAAATTGTTGAAATTTACAAAAAACAAACAAAAATTTATATAAAGATTGAACCAAACTTAATAATAATAATAATATTGTATAAACTACAAAGTTCCGTAAATATTGCAAAATTTTATTACCATTAATTATTTTAAACAAACACATAAGGGGCACATTTATTGTACTATTTTACATTATGTACAAATAGATTTAATAGCAAATGCCACAGACGAAATGCATTTTGAGATCAATAGTAGTGTAAAATGTTTACAACTTTCAATATTTAAATACTTATAAGTAATCATACAAAAAACCATATATCGTTTCAGCTTCAAAAAGCTATCGAATTATAGGCTAAAAAGAGAAACCATAAATTGAATTAGTTACGTTGCATTGTTGCTGTATTTTGGCACACTGTACAAATTATGAGTCAGATAGATGCGCATAAAATATCGCGCAGTGCTAAACCGGAAACACATACAGTTAAACTTTGTGTGCTCTGCTTTTATACAGCACCGCTTTAAATCAAAGACGCACAGAAAGAGAGAGCGATATGCAATAATTAATGCGCAGTTATAAAAGTATTTTTGTTGATTTTCTATATCCACTCTTTTGCTTTTGCTTTTGTTTTTTTTTTTTTGCCTTAAATATTTATTTGATTTCTCTACTTTTAAGTCAGTTCTTGCTTTCGAGTCAGTTCTTGTTAGGTGCGTACAGGAGCAATCATCCAAACCATGGCACCCTCAAGAGAATAGCTCCTACACGAATAAGAAAGAATATTAGAAGTTACAAAACAAGTATTGATCGTTTTATTCCTGAGTGTAACATAGAAGAGTATGATTATACTCCAGAGAGGGCTCAATTGCATAAAGATGCAATTGAAGACTCAGTATGCTCTTATATGGACAATATAGTATTAGGTGGAAGACCACAACCTATTAATGAGAGTGAAAAAATGGTTGTCTGTAAAGTTGGTTTACGAACGATAATTTCACGCCGAACGCTTTTAACGAGCGAGAGTGCTTGTTCCGCGCTCTTGCTTGCACGCACGGCGCCAAAGGTACGTGACAAATGGGCATGGGCTCTTTCGTATGTGGCGGCGTTCATCGATTTAATAGACGTTATCACTTCAAAAATGAATCCCTCGTAGCACCAGAACTAAACTTGCACAGTTGAGGTCCAGATGAAGCAATATGCTCAAGTGCTACAGGGAACGGATTGGGATAAGCAATAATGATAATAATGATTGCGCATAAGAGCGCAGTGTAGTCATCACAGAAGCCCCAAAACTACATGCCGCACACCATTTTTTTTTTTTTTTTGGTTTTCCACCATATGCCCCACGAAGTTCTCCACTGTTGAAAGTTCTCCTAGGGCTTCAGTCAGTATGCGACGTACTTGGTCGAATCTGCCACATTTGGTGAGGACATGCTCAGCTTCCTCTATATTTTCGCCTATACAGTATGTACATACTGGTGACTCCTCATGCCCAAATCTATGCAGATAGCATTTAAAGCACCCATGCCCAGATAGGAGCTGCTGATAGGAGCACCGTGCGATTCCTATGTTGGGTATCAGATTCCTATGTTGGGTATTAGACGGTAAGTCCAGTGTCCTTTCTCGGAGGTGTAGCACCGATTTTGCCAGGAGTTAATACTCTCTGTTCTTGCCCTCGGGCGCAATTTCCTTGGCTGTGCTTCCATCAGCTGCAAGTTATCATAAATATGTTTCGCTTCAGTAGCTAAGATATCAATCGGGATCATATCCGAAAGCACAAGTGCGGCATCCTCTGACACAGTTCGGAATGCACTGCACACTCGCACAACGCTTAATCTGTATGTTGACTCCAGTCCCTTTCGGTAGCTTTTTGTTTGCATTGCTTTAGCCCAAAGAGGTGCACCGTACAGCATAATGTTTTTAGTTACACCATGCAGCAGCAATCTTCTGCCTTGTTTGCGCCCTCGAGCATGAAGCATAACTCTAGAGAGCAATCTAAATGACTTCGATGCCTTCTGGTTCACATAGAAAAGGTGCTCCTTGTAGCAAAGGCGAGTATCTATTAAAATTCCAAGGTGTTTTATAGCTCGTCTAGAGACTATCCTGGTTTCACCAACAATGTCACACGCCTGTTCAACTTTTCGCCGAGTACCCTCAATTGCTGTTTTGGTTAATTCCAAGATAGCATCCGTCATTGACTTGGCCTTTTATATAGGGTATATGTATTTTTACACCCTGTTATTGTATCATGGCCGTTACTATTTAACATTTGGCAGTCACAGTCTGGTCATTATCGTTTCGGAAGATGGCCCAATAACACAAAACAGTAATCTTCAGCAGATGCAATGAAGATTCTTAATACTATGCTATGTATTAGTAGTCTCTCCACAAATGCCGGAATTTCGTTTGTTCACGAAGCTGTTCAACCAAAAATGTGCATCATGACGGCAGCTGATAAATTTTGATTCGCCTAAATTTGGAACAGTTTTCAGCTCAATCAGCGAAAATATAAAATTGGTGATTATGATAGAACACAAACGCCGACCACCAGCAACAATAGAGCAAGAAGCTATTAAAGTTCACGTCATGTTCGACGAGTGCGTCCACTCATGTTCCATTCTCCTCAGCTGCTTCAATGCAATTGCTGAGAAGTTGCTTACTGCATTCCAGGCATTTTCTTTGCTGGCCAATTCCCTACGTTCAGGGAACAGCCTGCTTCTTGTTGAGAATCTTGGGCAGTGAAACATCATAATATGTTCAGCGATTTTCTCCGTGCCATTAGCGCACCACGTGCAGTTAGCTTCGTTTTCGTGGAGGAACCTATTTAAATAACTTCGAAAATAACCGTGACCACTGGGTATTTGCTTCAGTTCATAATTGACATTGCCATGACGTCTTCCAAGCCACACGCAGACATTAGGTATAAGGCGATTTGTCCACCTCTACTTTGTCGAGTTGTGGCAGCGTCTCTGCCATCTTTCGATGCCTCGTGTCGTCCAAGCGCGTGAACGAGCGACGAGGGGCCTTCCACTCGCAATTTTAGGCTGTATGCCTATTATATATTTAGTTTAGCTCTTTGTACAAAATTTTATATGTATTTTTGAAATGTTATTATCTGAGCGTGTTAAAAGGAGGTCGGAAGGAGTTTGGAATCCAAAAATGGGGAGCCTAATGCGCTCTAGTTGTCGGCAGAAGTCCAGCAGGTGGATTAGCGTTTGGTCGTTTCCGCAGAACCGGCATGAGGGCCTTACAGTGCCGTTAAGAAGGTGTTGGTGAGACTCCTGGGTATGTTCAATTCGCAGGCGGATGCAAGTTGCGCATGCACGTCTTGTAAGGATGGCGGGCAAGTTGATTTTTAGACAGCTTGGATTGATTGCTGAGTACCTGTGCCTGAAAAATCCTAATTTCTTCAGATTTTTTTTTTTTTTTTTTTTTAAATTCCTGTGTTTCATTATATAACTACGTATTACTGCAAATGTCAACGCTTAACTATAAATGAATATATATACTAGCATATGAAATTGTTAGTTTCTGCGCATATTGCCGCCAATACGAAATATTGAAAGAGTTATTAGCTAGAAATGCTTTCAGTTGAAAATGAAAACAAAGCGTGACTTTCTGAAACACATTCATTACATTTGAAGTATGTAGTTAAATCGTCTAATTATATGTATGTAATAACTACTATTTTGTAATTCAGCAAATTTTCTGTCTCAAAATGTTTTTTCACAGGTATGCAAATATGAGTTCGTTTAAAATAAATAATAATTATTTTCTTAACAAAAACTGCAGATTTCAGATTTCAACTTTATATAATCGTATTATAGATATACATACATACATACATACAAATGCAATAAACATATACCAAAAGCAACAAGTATGATCCTAAAAAAAAAATATTATATATATATATATATATATATATATATATATATATATATATATATATATATATATATATATATATATATATATATATATATATATATATATATATATATATATATATATATATATATATATATATATATATATATATATATATATATATATATATATATATATATATATATATATATATATTTCGATTCTATTATAATTGTTATAGATACGCGTATAAATACGTTTAAACTTTTTTTTTAAATCTCTCTATAGCTAAATTTCATAACTAAAATATTTTTTTTTACTAAACTGTATTCGTATTTGTTGTCATTTCTATTTATTATTAAAAAAATATAAAAAAGTGTTAAATTTCCAAAAAAAAAAAAGAAAAAAAAATTTAAATTTATTAATTAAAAAAAGAAAAACAAAAAAAAATATTTTAATGAAAAAAAAAAAAACCAAAACGATAAGAAACTTTTTCCAACTTTATACATACTCCAGAAGCAAATGAAATAATACATACATATATATACATACATACATACATACATATATATTTATTAAAACGTATAATTTTTAATATTAAATTCTTAGTAAAAACAAAACAAATATAAAAGTAATATATATATTTATGAAAAAGTTAAACAAAATAAGGCAAAAATTTTAATTATTACACAAAACTAACTACAAAACTTAATATTGAAACTCAAACCAAAGAAAATAGTTAAACAAATAGAAGTACTACATTAATTGAACGTAATAATAATTATATAAAAAATAAATAAAACTAATTGAAGCGAATTGTTTGACCCCGAAAATACCTCCTAACTTTTATTATTATTGTACAATTGTATTGTAAAAAAAAAGCGTAAAACAAAAATGAGATATATTAAAAATTTATTATACAATTTATAAATAAATTTTGCTAGATTTGTGTTTATGTAATTGTTAAAATTATTATCATTATAAATATTTTTTTAAATTTTAAATTTTATTTATTTATTCTTTAAATTTACTTTTTATAAATTTATTAATATTTATGGAAAAATCATATCAAAAACATAATTAATTTTTGGTTGTGAAACAATTTTTTTATGTATATACAAAAAAAAAAAAACAGACAAGGAAAAAACGAGCAACAGTTGCTATATTATTATAATTAAATTAATTAATTCAATTTTATATTATAAACGTATATTTTAGAGTGTTTTTAAGCACAGTGATTCCAGTAATAAAACTAGTGTTTTTCTTTTTTACAATAAAAGCAATAGGGAATTAAAGAACAACAAAAATGTGTGTTAACTTCGATGTTATCGAAGCTATTATACACTTCACAGACACATTTTTTAAGTAAAAATTTATAAATTGTATGTATATGTGCTAAAAAATACTGAGCTATTAAAAGAAAACAAAATGGCGCCCGAGCAGGAACACAACAATGTCCCTGCTCGGGCGCCTGAAATAATACCGCAATACTGCAACATTTAAAATAAGCACAGCTTATTTGTGTGTAGTCGCTGCTAGCAGACAACTAAGTTTAAATTTTGGAAAAAGTGTGCCACTGCTCGGGCGCCAACAAAAATTTGTTTAAAGATACTGCAATACTACAACATTTAAAGTAAGAACAGCTTATTTGTATGTAATCGCTGCTAGCAGACAACTAAGTTTAAGTTGTACAAAAATGTTGTGCATGCTCGGGCGCCAACAAAAAAAAATTGCAATAATGTAGCATTTAAAGTAAGCACAGCTTATTTGTGTGTATAGTGGCTGCTAGCAAACACTGAGTTCAAGTTGTGCTAAAAATTTGGTACCTGCTCGGGCGCCAAAAAAAAATGCAATAATGTAGCATTTAAATTAAGCACAGCTTATTTGTGTACGTAGTGGCTGCTAGCAGACAACTAAGTTTAAGTTGTGCAAAAAAGTTTAAATGTATGTAGTATTTTCTTTGGCAAGACTTGCGCTATGCCAGTCTTTGACAGGGATCCACTTACAGCACGTTATACTCGCTGGTATTATAGTATGTATATCACGACATATTTTTTAACGATTTGTAGTTGGTGTTCTCGAAACCGTGTCGCACCAATATTTTTTTTTGATTAACTGCGAAATATTTCGAAATAAAACTTAATTTCATGCACATGCATTTGACGTAGATTCTATAATATAGTTAAACAATGTGGAGCAAGTTTTGCAAGGGATTAACAGCAAAATTGGGCACAAACAAAATAATTCAAAATTCGGGTATATTTTTTATTATTTATGATGGGGACATATAAAAACTGCGACCTAAAAGGGGTATTTTTTGCCTTTAGCCTATATGTTGAATGAATCTTAGTACATTTCTAGGATCCAGACTTCGCAGTTGCTCCTTTCTAATAAAGTGAGTACCTAGCATCTGCAGTCTGCTTCTAGCTACAGTTTCACATTCAGCAAGAATGTGAAGAGGGGTCTCCTCTTCGTGCATTCTGCATTCGGCTGAGTTATGTATGCCCAAAACATATAAATGTTTCTTTAGTCTACAGTGGCTTGTTAAAGTTTTTTTGGAGTATTCTGATTCTATGTTGGAGCATAGTTTTCGATCTGCTCGGGTTGTAACCCCCTAGAAGTAACTTTGCTTGTCTCAGTCCTTGGCTTGTAGCCTTGTGCTGTTCTTTTTTTTTATCTTTCTCCTTGCGGATTACTTCCGATATAGTATGTCTCCCGATGCCAGAATACGGCTCAGGTCCTATAAGTAGCGTTGCTGCTCCTTGTCTTGCAAGCTTAACCGCTTGTTCATTTCCTGGAATATTGTTATGACCAGGCACCCACAGCAGAGATATTCTGTTATGTTCATCTAGTTTTTCCAAATAGACCATTTGCTTCAAGCACTTACTTTGTCCTAACTACATTGAGGTTAAGTGCCTTCAACGCAGCCTGGCTATCTGATAGTATAGCAATATCACAGTTGTGATAGCCTCTGTCTAGGTTGAATTGTGCACATCTGATTATAGCGCACTTTCCTGCTTGGAAGATACTAGTGTGTTTTCCAAATGACTCCCAGTAGTGAGTCCTAGGGCCTACTACTCCTAGGCCCGTACCATCTTCCGTCAAGGATCCATCCGTATACCACTTGCTGGTGTGTGGTTTTAGTACGTATGAACTTTCTGACGTCCACGATTTTTCGTCGGACCATTTGATGATAAAACTCCGTACAAATATGTTCCTCTGTGTCATTTCGTCGTTTGGCAAGGACATTAGGGATGCACTCTTCTTCCATGTATGGAGACGTTTCTGACAGACCTCCGATGTAACTTTATTCTCCTCGACTGAAATTCGGGTTTAAGAATATTTAGCTATTCGTATTCAAAGTTAAGCTCGATACCTCAAAATTTAAGCGCTTAGTTTTCATATAAACAGAAATACTAGGCTAACTAGAAGATCTCGTCGAAACATAAATTTAGTACGATAAAATTTGTGGATGAGTTTCTTTAGAATCAGAAAAACTAGCGCTAGTCGAACTACTCCGTTGATGTCATATTCAAAACTGTGAAGTGTATAAAAATAAAATATATATATGTGAATTTATATTTTTATTTATATATTTTCAGGCCAAAATGAAATAAAATGAAGCACAAAACTAAATTGCAATAAACAAACCAAAGTATTGTTAAATAGAGAAACGATAACTAAAACATTCTAAAATAAATAAAAATAGTAAAAAAAAAAAATACAACAAAAGATTCCAATAAGAACGCTTCTAATTAGTTTGTTCTTCCACCGCTAAACAAAATGAAAACTCCGGTACCACCAAAAATTTTAAAAGTAAAAACAAAAATAATAAAAATTAAATTAAAGAAAACCGATTCGCAAGGTCAATCTTGAAAGAATAAAACATAAAATGCTTCACAAGTGAAAAATATTTTAAAAAAATTATAAATTAAAATAAGAAATATAAAATTAAGAAATCAAATCTAAGCAAAAGCAATTGTAAAACCAAAAAAAAACAAAGCAATAGCAGCATTGTTGTGTGAAAGACAGAGAGAGAGAGAGAGAGAGAGATGACACTATTTGTTGACATTTTCTACGCTGCTCAATTTTGCGTTTCTCTCTCTCTCTCTCTCTCTCTCTCTCTCTATCTTCCTCAAATTCGCTTGCTTGTGCATTTAATATAAAAGAGCATAGATTTAATGCGTTATTTCTAAAAGCATGCCAGTTCAAAAATGTTAAACAGTTCAAAACACAAAGTGGGAAAGACAGAGAGAAAGAGAGAGAGAGAGAGAGTGAAAGAGTTAGTTCGAGTTCGACTTTTAGTGTACTTGTATTTCTATTTACAGTGGGCTCAAAATACTCTTCTACCGAAATAATATAATAATAGTGCTGGAAAATTATCATCTAGAAAATTATAAATAATAACAAAATTTTAGCATTTTAGCTATCTCAGCTAAGAAGCATTCAACACGTTGGCAGTTTCATTCTTCTTGACTATCTGCGCAAATACACAAATAAATCGTTTTTTTTTTCTTTTCTTTTCTTCGATTAGGATTTAATTGCTTGTTTTTTATAATTACCGTGTTGTAAAGTAAAACTTCAGCATTTCTATCAATTTTGTCCATTTTTTAAGAATATGGCTTAGACTAAGCATCTCAAGGAGTTGGCTGAGAACGCTTATAATTTTCGGTGCAGTTACCATAGAAAGCAGGTTGATGGCGATGGGCCAATAACCCAAACTTATATGCTTAAGTATGATAGCTTCTTTTATAATAAAGATATAAAGGAGTGTTCGTAAAGAGAAACTTCTTCTTACCTCCTTATTGATTTAGTGCTATTTGTTTATATAAATCTCAATTCTATCTTCAGAAATCATATGCGTTGCTCAAAAGCAACTTCTACTTCTTAATATACAAAGTCCCAATAGCACATGCTTCAATTTAAAATCAAGAGTATAGTAGAGCAGCAGTTAACTATTTTGTGCATGCATTTCTAATTGGTTTAAAATTTTGGAATAAATTAGCTGTTCCAAAATAGTTACTCTCCAAATCAAACTGAAGCATATTTTTTGACTCAGAACAAGTTAATACTAAGACTAAGACTCAGTGATAAAGCTGAAGCATGAACTGAATGAAGAGCGCGTCGAGCGCTGAAGAGATATTCGCTAAAAGATCATGTTTGTTGTATTAGAGCCCCCTTAAATATTTATTTTATTCTGTTTTTTTAGTATCTGTGAAAATTTCAACTGTCTAACTAACACGGTTCATGAGATACAGCCTGGTGACATGCGGACAGACATACGGACGGACGGCGAAGTCTTAGTAATAGGGTTGCGTTTTACCCTTTGGTACGGAACCCTAAAAACTACAAAATTTAAGCACAAATTTTGTCAAAAGTTTGAAATAAAAAGTATTTAAAGCTTCAAATAATATAAAGCGCCATTGAAATGCTTGAAATTCTTGAAAACTTGTTTTCTTGTTTTTTATTAACAACGGTACATTACATTAACAACGGTACTTTCAGAAATATCGCATTAGAAACGTTTGAGTTCATAAATTGTTCTTATGACTTTTCAAAAATGGGTGTGCACAGAAAATCGCAAACACTAAAAAACTAATCCAGTAACCAAAAGCAACAAAAAGACAACTAAAATACCAAAAAAAAAAAAAAAAAAAAAATCAACTAATAAAAAAGCAAAAAAAAAAGGATCTCAACTATTTTTAAAATAAAAGAACAACAACAACACTATATATATATATGAAAAAAGAAACACATACAACAACAACAAGAACAACAACAACAAAATTTATAAAACCAAAACTATACGAATTATTTTTTGTATTGATTTTCCTGCTGAAAACAATGTACCTAAGTTTTTATTTGTTTCATAAGACTGAATTACTAACAAAAAAAAAAGAAAAACAAACAAACAAACAAACAAACAAAAAAGAAATACATAAACAAAACAAAATGAATGTTTATTTTTAAATTTAAATAAAAAATTTAAATTAAATTTATATATATATATATATATATATATATATATATATATATATATATATATATATATATATATATATATATATATATATATATATATATATATATATATATATATATATATATATATATATATATATATATATATATATAGAGAGAGAGAGAGAGAGAGAGAGAGAGAGAGAGAGAGAGAGAGAGAGAG
>JAWNNQ010002017.1:0-62500 GCA_035044765.1 Leucophenga montana | reverse complement strand
TTGATACTTAAACTGCAATAATTAGAAATGTGTGTGCAAATTTTCAACTGGATAGCATAGAAATTGGTGCCAAACAAATGCGCAACAACATACAGACAGACGGACAGACAGACAGATTGACAGGGCTGGATCGACTCGTCTCCTCCAGCTGATCAATAATATATATACTTTAAACGATGCCTCCTTTAATGCGTTACACACTTTCAGACATACTGATAATACAATTACACACTCTGTGTGTAAAAATAACCGTGTCAAAATTTTCCAAAATTGAAGAATGAAAAAAGTTCATCGATTTATTGTCGTAGGAGCTGTAGTTTTCGAGCAGCGCATAGTTGCCGAGTTATAGAGCAGAGGCATTTTGGCATATATCTCCGAAACTAGCAGAGATGCGGAATACATCTTAATATATATAAAAACGTTCGTGCAGGGTGAGAAATCCAAAAACTCAAACATTTTTAGTGTAGAAGAGTAGGCATTGAAAATTTTGTATTGTATGTCATACAAAGACTTTCATAATCATTCATAATCATTTCAGTCCTGAACGTAACACAAAGCAGTTTAGTTACGCACAATAAACTAAATTGAAATAATTCCAAATTTACGCGAGTATTTTTTCGTAAAGTAATTTTGGTTCACTTTCGAAATTAATAATCTTTAAAAAGTCTCGCTTCGTTATGTCGAACAATCGTAAAAATGTTGTGGCAGAAGACGGTGCTCGCTCCTCCCATCGAGTTCTTGGCGGATCGGGCGGTGGAAAATCGAGCATAATGTTTGGCGATGATGAGCCGCAGAGACGTGCACCCAATAAACCAAAGCCGCAGGATGATTCTAGCAACATGCGGGCTGCCATGGGCGCTGTCGTTGCAGAGAAGGTTGTCGCCACTGAGAAAAAGAAGGATGGAGTCGCCGAGGAGAAGAAGAAAGACGATTCTGGAGTAGCCGCCGCCGGTAAGTCAACTACTGGCAACATTGGTAGAACTGGACGTGTACCTTCCGGCGGCTACTGCTCGGACATTTTTGGAAGCAGACAATGAAGAGGGCGGCGAACTAACACAATTATACAAACTAAAATCGTCCCCATAATAATCGCCGTACACTATAATCGTTCAAAGCAATAAACACCGACATAATTATAACCTACAGTTACCAACACTTAATCCCTAAAAAATCCTTGGTTCTTTGAAGAAAAAACAAACATTCTTACATTTCGTAGTAATTCAAATGAAATTATGTGTGTATAATAGTTTCAGTTGCCATCAAATATATTAGAGATATCTAATAAATTACAAAATGTATTATAATATAATGAACTCAACGAATTTTTCTGTTCTGGGAGCCAAAAGATTAGCGCCGTGCCATTTTACGCTAATAAACGCCTGAAAATTGTAATTCCGCAGAAAAAAAGCAGATGGAGTTAAGTCCGGAGAACGAGAAGGCCCATCCAAATCATCACTTTTGACACCAAATTTTTAACATATGTTAGTTTGGTCTGCAGGAAGGTTTCTCTTCACTTTCGGCTTCACGAAAATGTGTTTCTTCAGTAGAATGTATTGTTAGTGATAAACCGCATTGTACGGCGTGAAGTTGGTAAAAGTACAACTACAAAAGGCAAAACAACGTTTGCCGGGCTAGGAATTTTGGTTGTAGGTGGGACAGGGAGAATGAGAGGCGGGCGCTGAGTACCAGTTAGTATCTATAGAAAAATTAAAGTCGACTACGCAAGCTAATTTTGATTTGAATGAAGAGTTTTTTTTTATAAAAATCCCAAAATTGCACAATGGGTTTGTATGGAGGCTACCCCAAACAGTGTGCAGGTCCCACCCATTAATGTATATGTCCGGCATCCGTTCACTAGAAGTTACCATATCAAATATTAACTTGATATTGACTACAATAAAAAAGTTTTTCATACAAAAAGTCAAAAGTGGGCAGTAGGTTTGTATGGGGGCTATCACAAAAAGTAGGCGTGGCTGGTCATTGTTAATGATAATCTATTAAACTCCAATGAAAAGGAGTGTATGTGCAAAATTTTAACTGGATAGCATAAAAATTGGTCCACAGAAACTGCGCAACAAAATACAGACAGACGGACAGGGGATCGACTCGTCTCGTCGAGCTGATCAAGCATATATATATACTATATAGGAAACGAAAATGTAAAAAAAAAAGTCGGTTTACGGACTATAATTTTACGTGATAACGTCATAAGAAAACATTGATGAAAAATTGCATACTTTTATGAATTGAATTGAATTATTATCACTGAATTATCAATATTTTGTATAATACAAAGCAGGAGTTAATTGAAAATTAAAATTTTTTCGATAAATTCACATTTATTTGCACTCGTTAATTCAAGTATAGTGAGCTTGCTTTGCACGCTTAGGCCGATCGTGCCTCTCTATCGCTTGTTCCGCGCTTTCGCTGCCACAGACGGCTCAAATGTACGTGACAAATGAGTCAAGCTATTTCGTACGTGCAGCCGGCGTTCATCAATTTATAAGACGTTATCACGTCAAAATGGAAAATTAGAACTTTTTCAAAAGCGATTTTCCCGGAAACGGTACTTCACAAAAAAAGATTACATAATATTTTTTTTTTAGTAAATTTCATGTACTTTATTTTTGTCGAAGACAAAACTTTGATATTGTCAATGGTTAACGAGTTACAAGCGAAATTATGCTTTACATCGTATAACCAACTCTAATATTGTGTGAAAAAAAATAGAGTTAAATATTTTTCCTGTTTTTTTTTTCTTCTATAAATTGACTGAAATAGGCTCAAATTTACATTTTAGTTGTAAACTAGTCTAACTAACATGATCATTTCCCTTAGTTTCCATGTTCAACAACATTCTGCGAACCATTGTCGAGTTACGGCTCGCATTGCTTGAAAAAATGGTTGAAAATTAAAGTGCCAGTGTGCGTCACATTCGAGACAACCCGAAATCATATTTAAACACTAATAGCATAATATTTTCTTTCTACTCTTGAGATGATTTTTAGTTGGAAATTAACTAAACTGAGTATTTCAATTCAACTCACAGTTCTATACTTCTAAAAAAGCATACTATAAAATTACAAAGCATTGTGCTCATCTTTAAGACAAAACGATTAGCCTAATAATTATCGCACTTACTAACAAATCGGTCTGCATGTATTTTGTGAAAGTAGCAAACTGCATGTGTACGAGCAAGAAAAGTATAGTTTACTTTTAGTGTTGCCACTTTTTGTTATATGTGTTATATGTGTTTATTTCTCACACCCGTTTGCATGCAGCAGTACAGTTTGCTTACTGCAGCTGCATTCGCGACACAGTTGTTTCAACATGTACAGAATTAACTGTACAGACGGCAAACGACAATAAGAGCAAAAAAAATCGGTATTCGTCAGAGTGTGCAGTGGTAATTTTCGTTTTAGTTAGGTCAACTCTTTACATATGCGTTTGCAATTTAATAATAAAAGCTAACTAAATGCACAAAATCGCGTTTGCATTGTGTTTCATTTAAAACGAAATATAAGCCAATGTAAGTAACAGGCTGAAGATAAAAATTATTTTATAATTGAGTTTTTTTGTTTTAATATTGATGACAAACGTCGGCGGTCGCGCTGCTGCAAATATTTTCTTTATTATTATTGTTGTTGTTGTTTTTGTGGTTGTGGTTAATTGCGGCTGCATACGCCCCTCGAGTGCAAATACAGTGTAAATGCATAAATAAATTTTTAATTTAATAATTTAATTTTGTGTGGGTGTTGGCTGTGACAAAACAAAAAAACTGCAGCGCTACTTAGGAAAACTTACTTAAATTGGAACATTAACATTATATTTCCAACGACTGTCAGCGGCGCGCAATGGCCGATATACGCTCGTCGTTGGAAATATAATGTTTGCTGAGGTCATCCCAATGTAGACGCAGTGAATTTAGTTTCCCCATGTAAACCTTTCGTGCTGCTGTACGCTGTATCCGATGTTGTCAGGGTCAATGCTCTGCGCACTACGTACTTCAAGCACTTCTATTGGGTGTTTGAATAAATTCTGCGCTTTTTTTATTTGTTAATTGAGGCGTTATTGTGCAAAAATGTTACATTCTACATTTACCCATTCTTCTTGCTGCAAACTGATTTCACATCGGAAGTACATCTCGCCTTTCAAAGCAATTCAAGAATGAACCCAACCCAATTTGTGGTTTCCTCGTAATTAAGAGAGTGCTACACAATCAGGCCAAATCAATACAAACGGAACGGAAGTGCTAATCGGAAGGACCAATGTCTGCTGGGGTACGACTTTTGATTGATATGAGCGATACCAACTTGATTTTAAATGGTTTTACAGCATGGAGTTGAGAATTAATGTTTAAAATACTGTACATCGCTAGTTACTATTTATACCCAACTTACGTGTTCTGGTACTCTTTCGTGTTTATGAGTGGCGATGAGGAGTGCTACTCAACCAGATTAAAATTAAACGATCTGAACATATGGGGGGTAAAACTTTAAAATTGTGCGTTTCCAATTTGATTTTATCCAGTCATACAACATGTGGCCGAGTATTGTCTGGAAAATCACTTTATCGTGTCTTTGCTCAATATTTGACTCAAACATATTAAATATTGTTGGTAGCGATACATTGTGTTAATTATAGGGTACAGAAGATATCATTTCCTGTCGCAGAGCATGTTTCCTATAGATTGGCCATCTGACGTTCTAGCACTGACACTGAGTTTTAGTTAGTGTTACAGGCTGATCGAGCCTGATTCTCAGTGACCACTTGCTTGTCATGCGGTTTTGGCCCAGACACTACGTCACGCTCTGGTTATAGTTACACCGTGTTGGTTTCATTGTGTTTGATTAGGTTATAGTGAACTACAAGCAGCTGATCCCATCAAATACAGAGCATAAGACTACACATTTGATGTTGATATTTGCTCGAACTTACAAAATGACTTCATGGCATTGTATTTTTCGTTGCGGATTCACTTTTCAACGCCAGTCACAATACGGCTTAACAATCAATGCCTTTGATGTCATTCAAGAAGTTGGTTACAGTTCCTAATAACACTGCTTCTGGATCATTATCATAGCTTTGATATGTTTGCTGACTGTTGACAAGTCAACACCCAATTATTCAGCTAATTCTTTAAGCGTTGGGCATGAATTTTCATCGTGCAATGATTTCAATTCGTCAACTTCGAACTTTTTCGGTTGCCTTAACTTCCAGCTCAAAATGCCCACTTTAAAACAGCTAAAACATGCTTTTCATAAACTTCGCTTGAAATTTTATAGCTTTCGACAGCACTTTTGCTCATGTTAAAGTAATGAATTATAACTCCCTGTGAAAACATTTTATAACGCATAATGTTAGACGAATGCGCACCATTCGTTGTAATTTAGTGTGCGCCGGCGACAGTCGCTGGATAGATACTCCATACTCACAGACCTGCGAAGATGCGCCGATGGCCTGCGAGTGAATATCAAGAACTTCGTGCGCTTTGGCTTGAAGCTACACTGATACTGTTGTATCACCAGCAGTATGCACCATTTACATAGAATTTAATATTCAATTAAATAAAATTAACTTTTCTTTTTTCTTCAATTTATTTTATTTGCAGTTTTTTAATTAATTAATATTCTACAACAAGAACTTACGCAAACACACGGAAATACATTAAATCGGTGGGAATCATGACCGACTCCAAGTACTTCACAACCACCAAAAAGGGTGAAATTTTCGAATTAAAATCTGAGTTGAACAATGACAAGAAGGAAAAGAAAAAGGAGGCTGTAAAGAAGGTCATTGCCAGCATGACTGTCGGCAAGGATGTATCAGCACTCTTTCCGGATGTTGTCAATTGCATGCAGACGGATAATCTGGAGCTGAAGAAGCTGGTATATCTCTATTTGATGAACTACGCCAAATCGCAGCCGGATATGGCTATAATGGCGGTGAATACGTTCGTCAAGGATTGTGAAGACTCTAATCCATTAATACGCGCTTTGGCCGTACGTACAATGGGCTGCATACGTGTCGATAAAATTACGGAGTATTTGTGTGAGCCATTGCGCAAGTGTCTGAAGGACGAAGATCCGTATGTACGCAAAACTGCTGCAGTGTGCGTTGCCAAGCTGTATGACATTTCGGCGTCAATGGTTGAGGATCAAGGTTTTCTAGATCAGCTGAAGGATCTGCTTTCGGATTCAAATCCTATGGTAGTGGCCAATGCTGTAGCAGCGCTGAGCGAAATTAACGAGGCTAGCCAATCTGGACAACCGCTGGTGGAGATGAATTCGGTTACCATTAATAAATTGCTAACCGCGCTAAATGAGTGCACCGAATGGGGGCAGGTTTTCATACTTGATTCATTGGCTAACTACAGTCCGAAGGATGAGCGTGAGGCGCAGTCCATATGTGAACGTATAACACCACGTTTGGCGCACGCAAATGCTGCCGTTGTGCTCAGCGCTGTGAAGGTGCTGATGAAATTACTGGAAATGTTATCGAGCGATAGTGATTTCTGCGCAACGCTGACCAAGAAACTAGCACCACCATTAGTGACGTTGCTCTCATCAGAGCCAGAGGTGCAGTATGTTGCGCTGCGTAATATAAATCTTATTGTGCAGAAACGGCCCGATATATTGAAGCATGAAATGAAAGTTTTCTTTGTCAAGTACAATGATCCCATCTATGTTAAATTGGAGAAACTCGATATTATGATACGTCTGGCTAATCAGAGCAATATAGCGCAGGTGCTGAGCGAGCTGAAGGAGTATGCTACCGAAGTAGATGTGGATTTTGTGCGCAAGGCAGTACGTGCCATTGGACGTTGCGCCATCAAAGTCGAACCGTCGGCAGAGCGTTGTGTTTCGACGCTGCTGGATTTGATACAGACCAAGGTGAACTATGTCGTGCAGGAGGCAATTGTTGTCATTAAGGATATCTTCCGCAAATATCCCAATAAGTATGAGAGCATTATTAGCACACTGTGCGAGAACTTGGATACACTAGATGAGCCAGAAGCACGCGCCTCAATGGTTTGGATCATTGGTGAATATGCTGAGCGTATTGATAATGCTGACGAATTGCTGGACAGTTTTCTGGAGGGTTTCCAGGATGAAAACGCACAGGTGCAACTACAATTATTGACAGCAGTCGTTAAGCTTTTCCTAAAGCGTCCATCGGACACGCAAGAACTAGTGCAACATGTGCTCTCGCTGGCTACACAAGATTCAGACAACCCAGATTTACGCGATCGTGGCTTTATCTATTGGCGTTTGCTGTCCACTGATCCAGCTGCTGCCAAGGAGGTGGTGCTCGCTGATAAGCCTTTAATTTCGGAGGAAACTGATCTACTCGAGCCGACGCTGCTCGATGAGCTGATATGTCACATTAGCTCATTGGCCAGTGTCTATCACAAGCCGCCGACTGCATTCGTTGAAGGACGCGGCGCAGGCGTACGTAAATCGCTGCCCAATCGTGCTGCAAGCGCTGCCGCAACTGGTGACAACGCCGAAGCGAACAATGAAGCAATGGTTATACCCAATCAGGAATCACTTATTGGCGATTTACTTTCCATGGATATCAATACACCCGCTACGCCTGCAGCAACGCCCGCTACCAGCAATGTTGATCTATTGGGTGGTGGTCTTGATATACTGCTCGGCGGTGGTGGCGCTGGTGTTGGCGTTTCAACTGAGAGCAATGCAGTTACCGGCGGCGCAGCAAATCTACTCGGCGATATATTCGGCTTGGGCGGTACAGCGCTAACTGTTGGTGTACAAATACCACGCGTTGTCTGGTTGCCCGCCGAAAAGGGCAAAGGTCTTGAGATACAGGGCACATTTTCACGTCGCAATGGCGAAATCTCCATGGACATGACATTCACCAATAAGGCTATGCAACCCATGAGCGGTTTTGCCATACAATTGAACAAGAATAGTTTTGGCATGATACCATCGGCACCGTTACAGGTCGCACCATTGCCACCGAATCAAAGTTGCGAAGTTACGCTAACGCTGGGCACACATGGACCCGTACAGCGTATGGAGCCGCTCAATAATCTACAGGTTGCTGTCAAGAACAATATTGATATTTTCTATTTTGCATGCCTTGTGCATGGTAATGTATTATTTGCCGAGGATGGTCAGCTAGATAAACGTGTCTTCCTCAATACATGGAAAGAAATACCGGCTGCCAATGAGCTGCAATATAGTTTGAGTGGCGTTATTGGCACCACCGATGGCATTGCCTCCAAAATGACAACCAACAATATATTTACCATTGCAAAACGTAATGTCGAAGGTCAGGATATGCTCTATCAATCGCTCAAGCTGACCAATAATATATGGGTATTGCTCGAATTAAAATTACAACCGGGCAATCCGGATGCTACGCTCAGTCTTAAATCACGTTCCGTTGAGGTTGCATCCATGATATTCGCTGCCTATGAAGCCATCATACGTGCGCCATAAATGCAATGCGCATATGAAAGTTACGGCAAACCATAATAACAATAATAATACTAGTTAATAATTAATTAAAAGCCGCAATAGTAGAGTCAACCACAATATGCAATTAACAATAAATATTTCAAAATTTTAGAACGCAGAGAGCAGTGTTCCAACGCGGTTCCACAAATACTACATACTATTTATGCATACAAAAACCAAAAAAAAAAAAAAAAAAAAAGCATACAAATTATTATTGTGCAGTTTTTTTTTTTTTTTTTGTTTTTGAATTTTTTTTCAACGCTATATCGACTATTATGTTATTTATACACGGTGCTCAATTTCGCGTAGATTTTCCCATAATATGTTCAATTTTTTACATGGCATTGCTCAATTGCAATACATATTACACAAGCCACGTGAATTTGAAGCTGAAAATCATCTCATACTTGAAAAACTTAACATTTTATGGTATGCACTTTTGCAAAAGCTTTGCGAGAAATTGAGCATCGGCATAGTAGGTCGTATTGCTAGCTAACTATATACATACATTTATTATTATTACGGTTTTTCCTGTTCGTTCTAACATGTTGTTTAAGTACATAAAATATAATTATATTTTCTTTAATTGTTCAACTCCTATTGTATTATTTATATATTATTATGATTCAATTATTTACATAATTACACTCAACTCAAAATCGAAATATTATTCGCATTCCAAAGTGTATAGAAACTTATCTCTTTTTTTGCATATTGTATTCAAATTTTCCGTTTTCTTTTCATATACTCGTATATAGTATATATATATATATATATATATATTTTTTTTTTTTGTTTAATTTAAGCAAGCAAGTTCACATTTTTTAAACAATTAGACAAACGTTTATTAAAACTAAATACATTACACACACATACTATACCACACATATGATTATATTCCGAATGTAGAGAGCACTGTTGGTGCAAACTCGCGACCGTAGACGGTCCAGATTGTGTAGAGGGAGTGAGCGCTTAGGTGTTTAAAAATCTGTTCTGTTATTTAATTGAATATCGCAATATATTATTAATATACAATACATAAAATATATATATATATATATATATATATATATATATATATATATATATATATATATATTAAATGTATACATATTTAATCACACATAAAAAATTTGCGTTTCATTTTAAGCAAAGATCTGAACGCGTATTTTGGTTACATAAGAAGTCTAAACAACAGCTCTAAAATTACCGACTAAAACTTAATAAAAGCATACAAAATTTTGAATTATTATTGCTTAACTATTTAGATAGTTAAATCGTATCAATCGACTATGATTAGTGCTTTTTAGTAATAACGATATAATGGCTAACTATTGCTGGCTGCAAAATTCGCGAAGATTTCACGGTACACAAACGCTTAAGCTTGAGCATGTGATGTGTATTTTCTACGAGAATAATGTATTTGTGTAAAAATAGTTATTACCTTTTGCTTTATGCATTATAGTCTTCACTCAGAGCAGTACAGCGCTGACCATTTTATATTCAAGTTTCTCCTGGAAAAACTATTGTATCGATTTTCCTCAACAAGGTTTTATTCAATAATAAGGAATGCATGTGTTTGTCAGAAAGTACATAGCTAATATTTTAAAGCAGTTTCATCATTTTACCTAACAGAAGTCGAAAAACTTAAATTTTTCTCTCGCTTCTTCTGGCAACAATATTTTTGAGGTGGGTGAAGCTACAGGTCAAAATATAAGATAAAATATAGTCCACTTTATAGACCACCCATTCTGACTATGTTCCAACGGTCGTCGTTCCAACGATGGTAAGTCATCGTACAAAATGGGTACGCGCATTGCCAACTTTGCGAAAATAGTCGCATGCATTTTTACCATTGACGAGCATTAGAACATATATGTAGATATGTAGATCCCATTCGATTTGATATTGATTGTAATAAAATAAGAAAAAACGTTAATTTCGGTTGAACCGAAGCTCTTACACCATTCACACTAAATTTTAAATCGTATTGTAAAACATAAAAGTGGTCGTTTCAATAGGGGTTACCCCAAAAAGTGTATGGCATACGCCCACTAGTAGATGTGTATGAAGTTGGGTTGCACGTTGGGTTTGTACGGAGGCTAACCCAAAATGTGGGCGGACCACGCCCATTAGGCTATGTATGTTAAGCGGCTGACCATCAAAAGGCACCACATTGCATTTCAACCTTATATTGACTTTAATAAAGAACTCGGGTGCGGGCTCAATCTTGACACTCTATTAAACTGCAATAAAAACAAAATGTATGTGCAAAATTTCAACTGGATTGCATAAAAGATGGTCCCCAAAAAATGCGCAACAACAAACAGACGGACATGGCTAGATCGTCTCGTCGAGCTGATCAAGAATATGTGTATATACTTTATGGAGTCTACGATGCCTCCTTTAATGCGTTAAAAACTTTCAGACAAACTGCTAATACTATTTCACACTATGTGTGAATGGTATAGAAAACACAGGATAAGCATTTAACTCTATTTTTTTATTTTTTTTTTTTTTTTGCACACAATATTAGAGCTGGTTATAGAATGTAAAGCATAATTTCGCCTCGTTAACTCGTTGACTATTGACAATATCAAAGTTTTGTCTTCGACAAAAATAAAGTTCATGAAATTTACTAAAAAAAAGTAATTTTTTTTTTTATGTAGTACCATTTCCGAGAAAATCGCTAGAAAACCCCAAGAAAAAAATAATAAAGCTATTGTTTGGGGCACTAGAAATCTTCAATTAATTCATGAGCTGCATTTACATTCACCAAAAGTTGCCATCTGGAGCAGTGTATGTTCGTATGACGCGACAGCAACGGTTAACGGAGAGCGTTATAGGACAATAATAGCCGCATTTTGGCAACTGAGCTCGATAAAAACGGCATGCAGCATTCCTGATTGCAGCAGGCTGGTTCAACATGCCATGCTGCTCGCATAAAAATTGATTTATTGAAGCGCATGTTTCCTAATTGATTGATTTAACCACATTTGACTCTGTCTGACATTTTCTTTCTGAGTGTATATTTGAGTAACACGGTTTATGTCAAAAAATCTGATGCTTTCGCCAAGCTTTAGGCTAACATACGCTAAGAAATCGTAGAAATTTCATCAGAAACTCTGCAAAAGAAGCGTGTAAAAATTGCTTCTAATGGAAAAAGTTAATTAATTTAAAATGAGGCAAAATTGAGTAGTCATCATCTTTGGTGTTGACGGCATGTCCGATTGGGATTGATGGTTTCTCATTTCCAAGATTTAAGAGAACTGCTTTGAAACAATATTTACTGCTGTAAATACTGTGCTGCATCGTTCCAAACCCAATGAGCCCAACCGAAGTGTATTTATACGAAGACACAGATTTTTGAGTCCCATATTCTATAGTGGTTCGATCTGTACATCTGCAGCTATGTGTGGATCAACGTTAGTTCTATTATAGAAAACTATTATTAAATGAAACATAATCGAAGCCTAGCAACCATTGAGTTTTCAGTACACAATTTCTAACATATTCAACACGAAGTCGTAGTTATTAGATAGAAGCGAAGTAATTATATTTTAGAGAATATATATTTTTCTTAAGACACGGCGACACACAACTATAAAAAATGGCACATATGCAAAATTTGGAAAATTTAGGAGTCGTCACTGAACTCTCCCACGAGGAAGCCATGAACATACTAGCAAGAAGTTCACCAGAGAACGCGGCCGAATGCTGCCGTAAGCATTTTTAAGCAATTAAATTCTTGACTTATCAGCGACTTACATATATGAATTTAATTTTGAACTTTAGATTTTATGAATTCACGCCGCGAACAGATCGCACGCGCTGTACGCATCTTTGACATTTTTATTGAGAGAATCATATGGTCATTTATACTACCAAGAGCTCTAGTGATGATTAGAAAAATGCCCGAACTGCTTGCTGACACAAAATATGCGAAGAAAGGCATTCCAATAATCAGGGACTACATTGTGCGTCGTAGTATGATGGTGCGCAGATACAACAATAGAAACGCATTGGATCCATTCGCTTTGAAATTATTAGACTATTTCATGGAGAATGTCGAGATTTATAAATTAATACCGGGATGGTCAAAATGTCTGTCAGACGAAGAGAAGTCTCTGCTAGACGCTTTTTATCAATTAAGGGCTATTGGAAAGGAGCACCTAAATACGACTGCGTTGAAGCACATAAATAACAAACGTATATTGCATGCGATGTACAATGAAAATACGGATGTGAAGTCGGTCATTGAGGGTAAGTTAAGAGCTGGAAATCGGAGCATTGAAATCCGAGCATTGAACAACACTGTGAAGTTAGGAGAAATAGTTGGAACTGTGTGACTTATCATAGCCTGTATAGATAGAGGTATATTAAGTTGATTTCACTAAAGTTCGAGTCTGTTTGAAATCTCTTTTAAACACTTAGTAGTGCTAGTAAATTTTAACATAGTAGAACTATATGTAATGTTTATTTCTTGGCACTCAATTTTGACCCACTTCAACACATACAATTGCATTGAAATTTGAGCTGTGTGTACGCACCCAAAATGTTGGCATGACAAAAACTTTCCTATCGATTCATAACTGAACAACAATATGGAGCCTACTTATATACTTTGTATGAGTTAAAAATTCAAAGACACAGCGAAAATTTAGTACTATTTTTGAAAAATCATAGCTTTGGAACCTATGCATAGATATTCTTTGTTTGTATATCATTTTGTTCGTAAAAGTCCATTATTTTTGCAAAAATTACAAAACTAGATAAACTAAAACGAATTCTATATTTTCCTATTTTAAAAGTAAAAACGCAAAATACCTTTCAAAACAAACGTGATTTATACAAAAGAAGGTATAGATCTTATACAAAGTGTGAAGAGTATGGAAAAAGCAAATTCGAAACTGCTTTCTCGCTTCGCTCTCGCTTTATCGCTTGCATTGTCGATATCACTCATTTACTTCTGCTTATAACTTATTTCTGAGTAGTGTTTTAAGAATACATATGATATGTTCATAAAACTGGTAGATTTTATTTGGATTATTTGAAGAAAAAAGAAGATTTATTAATCAATATTTTTTTGAACGATGATTCCTCTTTTTCAATTCCATTTCGTGAATTTCGTGAAATTTAATCGATTTTTGCTGATAACGGTTGTGGTTCCGATAACGGTTTCATTCGCAAATACAAGTATACATACCCATATGTGGTTTATCATAGAAAAGGTTTAAAATACAGGACAAATTTTTTGAACGAGTAGTGATATATTTATTGTATTGTAAAGTTCCGATTATGTATGGAATAAAATATCCGGAAAAAGGCTCCCACAGCTCTGAACATAGACCACCTTTGCTCTATTCATGAAATTCGTACCACAAAGTTGCTTTTGTGAATGAATTTGTATAATTCTAGCCGAACAGGACAGTTTATATGTCTAACTTGTACTTAGGCTGAGGTTATAGGTTTCGAATTGAAGATTTTGGTATGACTATTTTTAAGCTATGCCTTTTTTGGCTTTTTGCTAAACCTTATACTAATGGCTATTTACTCCCAGTATTATTAAACATAAAAATTTAATTCTATTTTTAGATTTAAGAGCCAAACTACGCTCACAGAAAACAAAAATGAAATGGAAATATGCAGCAAAGGAAGCATACATGGAGAAAGTCGATAGTGATGTAGCGTCAAAACATTTGCGTTACAAACAAATGGTTAACAGAGTTTTGACAACATCTACGAGAGATGTGAGAAAGAATACTAGATATACGCAGGATATGTCCGAAGAGTTGCAAGAGGAAATGGAGAAAGCGACAATATTAAATAAAAAAACTCTGACAAATAATTTGGAAACCATTGTAGTTGCTCGTGCAATCAAAACCAAACTTGTACTTCAATGTGAAAATGTGGTAAAAAAATACGACAAAGTCGTTGGCGACTTGAAGAAAGAACTATTTTTATTAACGAAACAACACGAGAAACTGAGAAATGATTATAATGACTTTATGCGTGTATTTTGGCCAAAGTGGAACCAATACCAACGTATTGTGGAAACGCGGATTGCGAAAGAACGTAAGGATCATAGCGATCGTGTACTTCTATTCATGATGAATCGCGCAAGTCGCATAATACAAAGATTTTGGCGTGCCTATCGCAAGGAACAACGTCTAAAAGCTAAAAGGCTTGCCAAGTTGGGCAAGAAGGGCAAGCAGGGCAAAAAGAAGTACTAGAATCTTAAACATTTCACATAGTTTAGTTTAGATAGCCAGATAAAACTCAAAAGAGAACAAAACAAAAGAAAAAATAACAAAAAAAAAAAAAAAAAAAAATTCAATCTTAACTTTAATCTTCAATCTTAGTTTTAAATTTGCTAAAAAGTATGGTAAAAGTACAGAAGATTATGTTCAGAATTCTGTAATTTTAGCTAGGCAGAATAAAAAAATATTTTGAATAAACCTAGTACAGTTTACATTAGTTTTTAGTTCCTTCCTTATAAAGGAAAAAAAAAGATTTTTATCCAAGCTTCCCTCTACAAACTGTTTCCAAAAATCAATACAAAATTTGAAATAAATGTAATAAAAGCACATCGCAAACATTTGTATTAATTTTATTCTAATTTAACATACTTATATTCTTTTTTTTTATAGCCACTAAGGCTATTTTCTCGGAAACAGTACCAAAAAAAAAAAAAAAAAAAAGAATGCATATTTTAAAGAAAGTTTCACGAACTTTCTTGCGAAGGCCAAAGCGTGTGAAAAGGGGGAAGCAAAAAAATTATAGTTCAAATTCTTCAACGTCCTCGTATCTGTACTTGGAAACCCAGCAAAGATCGTTCGTTTTTGACAGATGACGCTTTCACGCACACACAAACCGTCGTCAGAGTAGCATGAAACTTATTGAAGGAGACAACAGAGAGCTAAAAATGTAAATATATAGTCTTAATCAGTTGGACGTTGGTGTTTTCGTAAAAATTAAAATTAAAAAAAAAAAATGATAACTTTTGTACGGGTTGACCTTTTTTCTTGGTACCAACAATAATTACAATTAATTCCCGTTACAACATATATACACATTGTATATAATAATTTGTGTGTGTGCATGAGCAATGTGTTTTTGCATATTTAGCAATTCAGCTTTGTTATTTAGATATGCGCAATTGCATTCCTTTATTAGTGATGGCACAATTGGCCTTATTTCCAACAGTAACTAACCGATTCCAATTGAGAACCGCAACCAGGCCGTTACTTTATTTTTTTTTTAAACACGAAACCTTTTAGCGAAATAATAAAACTGAAAGAGCTGTACCCGAACCAAAACATTTGCAACGGTATAGTTTAGGTTGTCATTTTTATTTTTTTTTTTTAAGAAAAATATTTACTCATGCATAATGTTCAAAGGAGAACAGAACAGTTCGAAAATTCCATAAATTTCACAGAACTGTTCGAATTGTCAAAAGTCACTCCCGCTGTTGCAGCTAAACGTCAAGTTTATGAATCCGCTTAGGAATCGGCTGGACGCAAAAACATTTCAATACACAATTTGAAAAGTGGGTGGTGTGTTTGCATGCTACGTGTTTTTATCTCTTAAAATGGGCATGGCATGCAAGTTGTGCTATATGTTCAGCATAAGAAGTATCCATACGCGATTTCAGATCGATACGGTACAGAGCCTTACCAAAACCGGAACCAAAACCGAAATATATTTCAGTTTTATGCGCTGTATATAACCGATCTCGATCGCCCACAGTAATACCGTTGAAAAGCTATAAACTAAAGAAAAAAAAGGGCCAAAATAGATCTGAACTAAGAGCGGTCTTAACAAAGAGCCTTACCAAAACCGGAACCAAAACCGAAATATATTTCAGTTTTATGCGCTGTATATAACCGATCTCGATCGCCCACAGTAATACCGTTGAAAAGCTATAAACTAAAGAAAAAAAAGGGCCAAAATAGATCTGAACTAAGAGCGGTCTTAACAAACAATGAACAACACAATAATAATAAGAAATTTATAAAGGGTATAAAATAAAATTCCAAAACTGAACTTAAGTAAATTTGAAATTTTTACATAACGAGTTGGCAGCTTTAGTCACCCTTTGCAATATGCCTGAGCGCGCTCTATTTAAATCTCTTTTACTCTTGCACTCGAATTCTCTCGCTATGGCTTTTGTGCTCTCGCGCCCTTTTCAAACATATGTATATGTATATATGTATGTGTGCACAGCATGACTTCCATTTTCATTTCGCCTACGGGCGACTTTGGGCTTTTTGTGCGCAATGCTTTTTGTTCAGCGTACACGGAATAACGGAATAGCGGAGTGTAGGCAGTGAGTGAAGTAATGTACGAAAGGGTACGGAACTTTTCTCTCATTTTGTGTGTGTGACTCAAGTAAGTTTGACTTGACCGCGTTTATAAAGAAAACGTCAACGGCAACGGACGGACGACGACGACAACGGCGTCTCGTGTGTTGCAGTTTGCACATTTAAAAAAAGTAAATAGCACTGAAAATAAATATGAAATGTTAATAAATAATTATAGAATATGTGAAAACGAATTAAATCAAAAAGAAAAAATAATATTAAAATTGTGCCAGCGAGTGAGTGAGAGTGAGTGCGTGCGTGCGAGAGAGTAGAGTGCGGAGGATAGAGTTAGTAACTGTGAATTGAGAACGGTTTTTTTTTGTTTGGTTTTGCTTTAAATTTTAGTTTTTTTTTTTTTTTTTGAGAAGACAACAACTCCGCCCTATTTTGCTTCTTTTTTTATACACTTTCCATGCCGAGCCAACAACAACAAAAGCAAAGAAAAAAAAATTATGCGTATGTACATATGTATGTATTTATGAAGCAAAAAAGCATAACATAAATCATAACAAAAGCAAACCCAACAACAATTGTAGCAAGTATATATCGCGCAAAAAAAAAAGAAAAGTAAATAAATACATAAATACAGCAAAGAAACAAAAAGCAAACAAACAAAAATTCTTCACTTGAAATTTCATTAGCCTAAATAAAATAATAATGCAAAAAAAAAAAATAATAACATGCAAAATAGTGCATAACAAAAAACATACAAAGGGCAAATAATTACAGTTACATTTATAATAATAACAGTAATAAAAAAAAAAAATTCAAAAGTAAAGCAAAAAAAAAGAGCAACGCCAATCAACTGAGCAACGTGTGTTCTAGTGCTACGGAGTGTACAGACATAGTGAGAGAGAGAGAGAGAGAGGAAGTAAGCGTGAGCGTGAGTGTGCGGTGCAAGGCGTTGCAGCAGCAGTCTCCGCCACATCACAACACAACACACCGCAACACAACATAAACCCCTTTTCCGAACCCCGCTAGCATTATGCATTCTTTGGATGCCTACGATGTTGTCTACGATGGACATGACGACGTCAAGGAACAACAAACTCTCGATTGGCCATTTTTAATTAAGGTAAACTATCTGCGAATATAGACGTGTATACATACATACATACATACATACATATGTATATGTATGCATGTATTATAATATTTAATAGTTTTTATTGTCATCTATATATGTACATATTTATTAACTTAGCAAAAACTAAAGAAGCACTTGATTGCTTTTGTAGCATACATAAAAAAACACAATCATTATTATTATTATTATTATTATTATTATTATTATTATCAATATGCATATTCCTTTGCTGCCAATCACCCTTAAATTGCAAAAAAGTCCTTGATCGAATTACAGAGTTATGTAGTACATAGCACTGTGGACGTTGATCCACGTAAGTGACTAAAGCCCAACTCAGTGTGGCTGCACCACGAGCACTACATACATACATATACTATACGTGTATTTATTAAGTTTTTATACCCTGTAAACTTAGAATGAAAGCCTATATTATATTTTGTGCGAATATACATATGTATGTAAGAAGCAGAGGAAGGGCTGCCGGATCCTATAATTTATAAATAACGACCCAATAATGTATATAACCCGAAAGAACAATCTCTGACATATACTTTTTAAAAATAATTGCATTCAAATTTTAGGTGGTCCATTCGGAAACTCCAATTTTCGTTCACTATTTCCATCATTGCTATTGGTATCTAACGAATAATGCAAGTATTGTTGGCTTCCGAGTCTTGAATTGTAGCTCGCTTATTGACAATACTTATACACGATCTATGCTGCCAGTTGACAGGTCTGAAACACGAAATTAGGTACTCACCAAAATGATATTTCAACAAAGCCATGGTTTCGCGCACTGTGTGTGTCGCACCGTCCGCTTGCGGAAATTAAATATCACTGATATTACGGGCTACAATTTCTGGCAACAAAAAGTCCGTTACAGTTGTTGACGGTTATGTTCTGTCCGGCCTTATTTTAAAAGAAATACGGACCGATGATTCCACCCGCCCATAAATCACACCAAACAATGCTTTTTTGTGAATGTAACGGTAGTTCGGGAATATCTTCGTGATGGTCATCAGCCTAAATGCGGCAATTTTGTTTATGAAAAAAAAAAAAACAAAAAACTTCTAAGTGAATCACCCGTTATAGTATGCTTGAACATATGTCAGCATCGGAAGACGAGTCGATATACAGCCGACCAAAAGTTCGAAAATAATATCGTTATCGAAAATTTTCACGAGCGTTTTGTTCGCTATCAAAACTATCAATAACGGCAGTCGCTTTTTCGAATAGCATTCACTCTAACGACTAGTCGCTGGTCAGTTTGTGGCAGTCGCACTTACGTTCTCGATAGATCGTTAAAGATATCTGTAATGATATATTTTGCGATAGTATTTTGTGTGTCATTTCCATTTTTTTCCAGACATCCAATTAGCTTTACTTTTTCTATATTTAATAAACTCTTTAATCAAATATGTATAAACATATTATTTAAAAAAATATTAAACCATCTTACTCTAAATATGCTTTGTATTGTAAATTTAACATTAATTATGTTAATGTTAAATTTGGCTCCAGCATTATGCCAATGAATTTTAAGAACTTTCTGTAAATTATAATGATTCGATAATGATTCGAAAAGTGTTTCTTTAGCGAACGTCGGCGTTGGGTCGGCTGGGTATAGACATGTCCGCCGAACAGATTTTGGAGAATATAATAGTTAGATACTTTAAGTTTGTATTGTATATTTGGACTCTGGTTCTCCCTAGTATTAAATGAACATGCCTACTCCAGTTAGAGGGATATCTCCCATACAAACCGTGCCCCCATTTTTGAGTTTTTGTATGCACATTTTTTTTTTTTGGTTATGTTGTTAATTACGCTAAATACCAAATTTGGTTTATCTAACGCAAATCGTAATAAAATATACCGCATAGGTCCAGATCGGACCACTATAAGGGATTAGCACCCATACAAATTTGCCCCAATTTTAAGTTTTTGTATGAAATTTTTTGGTTTTTTGTACTTAATTAAGCTAGAAATGCTAAATTTAGCAAATATCAAGTCAATTCTTAAAAAATATTCCTTGTACGAGGGGTACTATTTATATTTCGGGAATAGCAAATAATAACAAACATTTTTAAATGAAAATGGTTTTATTGTTTTTCAAAATATTTCCCTTGATGATCAATACACTTTTGCATTCGTTCAAACAATTTGTCGTAGCAGTTTTTCCATTCCTCTTGAGACACCTCCAAAACATGGTTTTTGAACGATTCAACTGCTTCTGCGGCGCTCGTAAATCGTTGACCACGCAGTTTACCTTTGATACTCGTCACCTGTCACGATTTTATACACGTCTTTTGAAGCACCACGGTCGAATTTTTTAAACATTTCCTTACACCAATCGACGCGAGCCTTTTTTTTGAGCGATTGATAAATTATGGGGTATCCAACGAGAGCAAATATTTTTTACAGCTAAGTATTCATGCAAAATCGAATGTATTGAAGTGGAAGGAAGCCTCTATCTCACGATATGTCACATGACGATCTTGCATTATCAGTTCACGCACTGCATCGATGTTTTTGGGCACAACAACCGATTTTGGACGACCTTCACGGAATTCGTCGGCGACCGAACTACGACCACGATTGAATTGACTATACCAGCGATAAACTGTGGTTTTTTATGGTGCTTTATCGCCATACAAAGAACTGAGTTCATTGACACATTCTTGTTGAGGTAATCCACGTCGAAAGTTGTGAAAAATAATCTAACGAAAACCTCTTGAAATTTCCATTTTTTGGCCAAATTGCTTTCCTTAACTCACTGTAAACAAAACTAATAGCAATTGTACATCAAAACTTTGTGAGTACGTTTATACCAAAAAATGTCAAACTTTATTATGGTGTTGCCAGATTTTAGCTTTTGACATTAGTGTTGCCAGTTCCTGAAATATAAATAGCAGCCCTCGTATGTCCAGGTTGGTGCATATATTTTTTGGGTTTTTTTATGAAAATATTATTATTTAACAATAGAAAAATCATATGTATCTACATTGAATCAGGTGCATGAAGATTTGCTTCAACACGGCACTTAGTTTTCCAGATCATACATCCACATACAGACATTCGGCGCTTTAAATAGCGAACATATTGCGATTGTAGAAATTCTATTGTATTTTCATGCTTTTTCGATGTACAAAAACATTTATTTTAGCTTATGAAGCGAGAAAAAATTCTGCATAAAATGCAAGAATGCATGAAGGAACGATCCAGTGAGGCCGGTGCCGGGCAATAATGAAATAAAATAAGAACACTTCATGAAATTGTGTAAATGAATGCATGATTGCAATAATAAATGTGTTCACAACGAATACACTTCACACATAGTATATAGTATATAAGGGGTGTTTATTTTAGAGGTGTAAAACTTTAAACTGAATTAAAATACTGAGAGCACATAATTGACAATTGGCTTTATTATATTCTACACACGGAATGTGAATAGTAGCATAATTTTGTCGCGGGGTTTGTAACGCATTAATGGCAGCATCGGATACTCTATTAAGTATATATATTCTGGATCAGCTTAACGAGACGAATTCGTCTGTCTGTTCACTTTAAGGGGTAGTCTACATAAAACCTTTTTTTATTACAGTGAATATCAACAGTATGGTGGCTGCTATTGGATGGCAGATTCCCATAGTCATTAATGCGCATGTCTTGCTCACTCTTTTAGAGGTAGTCCCCATAAATATCTATTGTCCATTTTGTGTTTTTATAGGTAAAATTTGCTTATTTTCGACTTAAAAATGAAATGAAGTCGTCAAAGTATTACTAGACCATTAAAAGTCTTGAAAATAATTTGTTAAATGCTTGTGAAGAGTATTGAAGCATAGGTTGTACCGAAGTTAACGTTCTCTCTTGTAAGAAAGTTAATTTTATGCCATTATTGTTTGGAATGAACTATTTATGTCAATTAGTATATGCGAATAGTGTTATAATTTTGTTACGCACACAGATTGTAACGCATTAAGCGAAGTATCGGAGATCGTATAATGTTTAAATATTCTTGATCAGCTCGACGAGATGAATCGAACTATAAATCTCCGTCTGTCTGTCGAATATGGATACTTCCTATATTCCTATGCTAAACATATGTAACAACTAGCATACCACGCCCACTTTTGGGGGTAGCCAGAATACAAACCCACCGCACATTTTTCGAAGTTTGTATGAAATGTCTTTGCGTCCAGCCGATTGCTAAGCGGATTCATAATATTCACCTTTGAGAAACAGCGAACAAGTATTTAAAAAAACTTATATCTATGCATTTTCTGGTCAAATTTTGCGTGTGAACCACTCCACCCGACTATTTTTCAAAAGATAAAAAACAATCATGTTTGAAAAAATGGTTACATTTTTATTTTATTTTAAGCATTTTAATAGATAGTTGGGATTTGACCTCTTCTACGATTTAGATCATCATAAAAACGTCAATTTGTACTTTTCACTTTTTATATGGAAAAGTAAAACGCGAGCCACTCCGCGCCCCCGTGCAACCTTTATATTACTTGCTGAACTGGAAAAATCTAAGCTTTTAATTAGATTTGAATAGACTTTAAAGTTTTGAATAAAACGAATATTCAATTCGTGGATATTTTTATAAACAAAAAATTATTGAACTATTTAAGTCTCTGGCTCATTCAGCGTACTGCCTAAATTTCATAATAGTACTTGTTTTTCATTTGACTCATATATATATATGTATATAGTCGAAAACTTTAAGCTATAAAATCAGAACTTATTCAAAATAGGAGCTGCTTTGCCAAGACAAGAAGTCAGCTTGGCCCATTTTTTACACTTTGCTGGTTTAGATATGTGTAAGTTGGACGAACAAACTCAAAAGTGTACTTGAGTCATTCCTTAACATATATATTATACATGACGTCCCGCACAGAGGCTGTGACTCACTCACCAAATGACTTTTTTGCTCCTTTTTGAAAAATTTATATTTTATATGCATCAAGGCCATTCCTAGAATATTTTATTTGGTTTTGTGTGTTGGTTTTCGCTAAAGCTGTCGTTCATGCAGCTTTTCTGCATGCACGTCGCACAGTGGGATCTTCTGACTTTTTTTGATTGCAAAACTTAAAAGTTCTAAAGTAATAAAGCTACATATTTACAAAATATACAAAAAAAAAACATTTAAGGATTTAAAATAGGTTTTGTTTTATTTTATTTTGAAATTGGTATTATCTAAATTTCGTTAAAGCGATTTGTTTATATAAGTAAGTTAATTCTCTGCAATTCATACCTGTATTCAATTAAATTTTTACCTTGAGTCAACATTTTATGTACTGTTGGGAGTAAGTTTCTACTATAAGAACGCATTTGAGCCAAAACTTCGCCAATTTTTCGAGCTTACTCACCAAATTTTTGGCCATTGACCATTTACTTACAGTTCAAAATATTGAGTATAACACCTAATCGTTCTATTAGTCCATTATTGACTTCGGTAATTCGTGGTTTTATCTCATCATTCTCCGTATTCATGCTATATGAGCAGCTTACTCTTAGTTCCAGCTCCTTGCAAAATTCATCTTGTATAATTTTTTTTTTTTCTTAATTCTTTGCATATCTTTGGATAATGTCGCTTTGTCAGAAGTTTCTCCAAAAGTGCTTCAAGATGAACTTCATTTAAGTATTCCTAAGACTTTACCGTCGCTCTTTGTAGTGCAAGATTCAGTGTTAATAGTAAATATTTTTGCGTTCTCTTGATTTTCAGAACAGTAGACTTCATATATCTAATTTGATTTTTTATATCACTTACTGTGACTGTGATTTCCGAAGATTTGTTGCATATTGATATAAAATCGGTCAAACGAAATGGACTGATGAACGAACGTCGGCAATTTTTCCGGAACGTTTAAAAAACACCGTTTGCACAATTAAGAATTTCACATTTTGTTTGATTACCTTTTCAATAGAACAAAAAAAAGTTAACAATCGGTGCCTAAAATTCCATCTGAAAGAGCAGCTTTTTTCTTAAAATTTGTAATTTTTGTTGCCGACGTGAAAAAATAGTCGATTTTGAGCTGCTCTACCATTCATTATTTATTTTTTTTTTTTTAATTTGCTCAAACTCAAGAAATGATAACGAGCAATTACTTAAAAAAAAATGTACGGATTCTTCAACTTTGCTTAATTCTTTATTCTATGCAAATTTCCATTTTGCTCAATGTTTTTATCAAATTTTTAGTTTTTGCAACGCTTTTCGGCCTGAGGACCCACTGTGCGACGCTTAGACACTCACATTTAGTTTATAAAAGAGTGGGTCACGCCTTTTTTTTTTCTTCCCATTTTGCCACAAAAAAGTTTTATTACTGAAAAAGGATGACATTTTTACGCATGCAGTTTCTTAAGACACTTAAAACACTTTTTAGACTAAAACTTTCTGACGTATTTAGAGCGTAAATTTAGCTAAAGCCATGACTAACATATTTTTTTCATTCTTTCTTTAAATTGTTTTTTGTTTTGTTTTGTTTTTTTTTTTTTTTTTTTTTTAATTTAGGGCATCTTGGAGAGTCCAACATGTACGCCTACGGCTCCAGATACGCTTGCTGCACTGCTATGGACCATTACGGCGGTATTTGGTATTGTCTATGCGTTGCTTGGTTATCGTTGTCTGCGCGCAGTTGGCTTTCTCAGCGGTTTATTAGTTGGAGCCAACGGCATTTTCATACTACAGGACTTTCAAATAACACTACTCGGCAAACCGGCCGATTCAGCGTTAGCAATTGTAGCTGGTCTAATTGGTGCTGTACTTGGTTCCACATATCCCGTGGCATCGGTGTTAATAAGCGCCTTTGCCGGTGCATTGCTTTCGGGTGCTGCAATGGCCGTTTGTGTTGCCACAATGCCGGACAATGAATTTGGCGTAAGTTTATCTAACTATTGTGTATATATGTATATTTTTATTATTAATACACTCACTTTTTTGTTGCTTCTGTTTAGTATCGTGAGATCTATGTCGCTGTTGTGGGCGGTGCTGTTATCTGCTCAGTATTAACGCTCTGCTGTGTCAAATATGTCACCATAATAACTTCAAGTGTTGTGGGCACTGCCATGATAATAGCATCTGTGGATTTTTTTGCACACGGCCTAGAAACAATCAATTGGGTGAGTATTTAGTTAACTAATAAAAAATATTAGGCCATTAGTTTTAATAAGAATCCCTGTTGAAGATTTCGATCCGAATGAATTGTACGGAATTGTACGGAATCGTACATAATCGTCTTTCACTTTCAAAAGGATGTTGCGATTTGATTTCATTGGGAATCGGTACTATGAAATTCATATTCTTAAGGTGTGCTAAATTTAAATAGCGAAATTATTTTGAAAGTGAAATGCGTACCAGATTATCGAAATCGAATCTGAACCATTTTTTCGGATTCGAAAACCGGAGCACGCGGCATAATAAAATATTACAATATGGATGCTTATTCTGTACACTATATATTTAAAAGCAGCGGCAGTTACGATAAGTTTTCTTACCTCAACTGCACAAGGATGCAATGGAGCAGTCAATTAGCTCTCAAAGGGACAATATTTTACTAAGTGGTAAAACTCCACCTATTGACGAGAGCGAAAAAGTCTCCCTCGTAACACCAGGATTAAACTTGCACTGTTGAGATCCGGATGGAGCAATATGCTCGAGTGTTACAGGAGCGGATTGGCATCAGCACTAATGATTGCTGTCCCGCATGTAGTCAATCACCGCATAACACGATCCATATGTTCAATTGTCCATCCCGTCCGACTCAATTGAGTCCTGCAGATCTTTGCTTACGTCCAACAGTAGTAGCTTAGTTCCTGGGACTGTTATTCGCCCGATTTAAGACCGTACGATTTCTAGCTTTTCGAAAGAATGCATTTGTCGTAGAAAGAAAAACTTTTTCTGAACGTAGAAGCCATCCTAAAGGCTTGTACTGACATCCTGAACATACTGTCACTTCAGATGCAATAACTCCGCTTCCAATAGACCAAATGTAATGAAGTTTAGACTGTAAGTAAGGAAAATCATGAAACTTTCGAATACACTAGTTCATACACTGCTCGCCATTTGAATAGGACAACACTTAAGTCTGTTTTATATCGCGCACTGCCCCGAAACCAAGCTCCACATTTTGGATCTCTATATACGTTTTAGCAACCCAGGTTGTATGTATTGACGTATTATGTTGTTAAATCCACGGCAGAGCTCCAACAAGCTTATTCAAGTATGGAAAGTCTCTTTCAATATGCCATTTTAAAGAAAAAGCATTCATTGTGATTGACAAAAATTTAAATTTGCATAATACGATATGGACTCCCCCCCCCCCCCGTTAGTCTTTATACTATGCTCAGCATTCGAAATAACACGACGCATAGTTGTGAGACTTCTCTTGATACCACATTTTCGCTGATTTTTGTCAAAGAGTTGTGCGAATTAGACGCTTTTCTTAATATAAGTCGACTTTCACGTTTTTTCTTCCATACTTAGACTTATGGCTTAAAAATATGCATAAAACGTATCAGCTCAGCTCTTTTTCTAGAACTTGCAATTTGTCACAGAGAGAGAGAGAGAGAGAGAGAGAGAGAGAATAATCGTTATACAGGGTGTGCTATTCAAGTGGAGAGAAGTGTAGTGTATATAGGTTGCGCCACTAGAGTGTGGTTTTTATACCATTCACACAGAGTGTGAAATGATATTATCAGTTTGTCTGAAAGGTTGTAACGCATTAACGGAGGCATCGTAGACCTCTTAAAGTTTATATATTCTTGATCCGCTCGACGAGACGAGTCGAGTCGATCTAGCCATGTCCGTCTGTATGTTGTTGTGCATGTTTTGGGGACCAATTTTAATGCTATCCAGTTGAATTTTTGCACATACACTTCTTTTTATTGCAGTTTAATAGAGTGTCAATATTGACCCGTCACAGCCACTTTTTGGTGTAGCCGCCATACAAACCCAGCGCACACTTCTGACTTTTCGTATGAAAAACTTTTTTATATCAACTTTTGATATGGTAACTTTTAGTCAACGTATGCTTGACATATACCACTATTTGGGGTAGCCCCCATACAAACCTACTGCCGACTTTTGACTTTTTGTATGAAAAACTTCTTTATTAAAGTCAATATTAGGTTGAAATGCAATATGGTGCCATTTTATAGACAGCCGCTTAACTTATAAAGACTAATCGTTACCAAGGACGACTGGGTTTACGCCCCGGACCGATCTGCACAAGAAGATTTGTGCAGTCAAAGGTTGTCCAACTCAGCCCAAGTGGCTGTATCAGCTCACAAGAAGCTGCTACAACAACAACCAAGACTAATGGGCGACTTTGTGGGGTAGCCCCTATTTAAAACACCACTTTTCTGTTTTACAATACAATTTAAAATTTCGTGTGAATGGTATTAGAGCTTCGGTTTAACCGAAGTTAACGTTTTTTCTTGTTCTTCATATTTATATATATATATATATATATATATATATATATATATATATATATATATATATATATATATATATATATATATATATATATATATATATATATATATATATATATATATATATATATATATATATATATATATATATATATATATATATATATATATATATATATATATATTTTTTTTTTTTTTTTTAATATCGTTGGACACACTTATATCATATTATACTTTTATAAATTTATTAAATTAAGACTTCTTTACGATTTTTTAGAAATCAATAGAGACAAGGAAATCTACTTATCTTTACAATGACTTGATTCATCGTTCTTCATACTAGAACTATAATCCTGTCCGGGCTGTTTGCGGACATAATAAATAGTTGTAACATCAAATGATTTGTTAACTTGCTTGGGATCAAAGTGAAAATAACACTCAAACATTTTACTAATGCCTTGTTTAGACGATCATATAACACTTATGTGTCACACTTCATATTGCATTGGACCTAGTGTCAAAACTCTACATAGGTATTTCAATTAAAGGTGACAGCAAACTCAACTTCAATTGATTAAAATTCTGACTCTAGTATGTCTTAATAGGGCATAAGGAACCGTTGAAAATGCTTCCACCAGTTGTTGAAAGAAGAACACAGCAAAGACTTCATTACAAACTTTCAAAAATTCAAAATAAGAAAACTAAGTAAGTTAGGAAAACTTCTTTGTTTTGTTTCAAATTAATAAAATTGAATACACTTTCGAAACAATTAACAAAATTAAGTTCATAACATTTCAGTATTTTTAGTATTATATCCCTCTTTTTCATTCATTTTTTTTATGCCGTAACGTATTTTCTTAAAGCTTTAAGTTTGAAATTGCCACAAAATAATAATCGTGCCAATATCCCATTATGCGTGTGACAAACAAAAGTAGCATTGATGAGTCAATGCTACTTTTGTTTGTCACAACGGTGCCAAGTTATACGCACAATTGAACTACTCTCAAGTTGCTCTTCGTAGAAAAATACACATGGAGCAGTTAATCAACCGTAACCGGTGGACATTGCTTTGCTCTTTGTGTTGAGTGATAATAATTTCTGCTGAGCCCACCAATAGAATATTCAGCACTACACTGAAATACTCAGCCTAATTGATTAGTTGCTGAACTCGAATAGTAATCAATCGCAATCAGATTGTTCAATCGCTCACCTACCAGAGTTTGAATTTCTCTTACTTGAATTGCGCTTTCACCCTGTTCAGCGAAGCATACGTTCCACGCTCGATTGTCGTGCACTTAGAGTGTTGAGCATATTCTTTTTAACCGACTGTTCAGGGTTATGTCTTTCGCTCGCTCTTTAGCCTAAACGGCTTGATGTATTTTAAATAAAGTGTAAAACCGAAATGTACTTCGGTTTTGGTACGGGTTTAAATTTTTATTCTCTTCACACATAGTGTGAGTATTATAATTTTATTATGGTGTTTGTAACGCTCAAACGAAACATCGGAGACGAATCGAGCCAGCCATGACCGTCTGTCCGTCTGTCTGTCTGACCCCTGTCTGTTGAATCGAAGATCCATAAAATCAATGCGTAGGCAATTACTAAAATTCAATAAGTCAGGCTTAGTATATAACTTTGTTGAGTGAAATATTTGCACAGATAAATGGCTCTTTGCCTTCATTGATGTGACTTTGAGGCGCTATATTAATACAACTAGAAAGTGATCACTTCAAATAAGTAGTTGCTCAGTCGGCTCAGTAATTTGTCGAGAAGAGCTTACCGTCCACACTCTGCATATAGCACTTTGATCGATCTAATTGGACTGCTTGGTGAAAAAGAAATGGTACCGCAGCTTAAGAACCAATATTCTCGAGCTAACCGAATGCCATTCGATGCCTTCGGCAATCCGTGAAGTCATTAAAATGCACATTAAAAACCGTCGTCTGAACCGTACTAGAAAATGTTGAGCTTAACGTATTGCAGCTCTCTTCGGAGCAGTTTTAGCTTACCACAGTCATACAGAGTGTGTTGGTACATGCCATGCCGCTATGGTAGTGGTCTGCTTGATACGAATTACCTTGAATTGTTTTGCTACATGCTTTTTAATAACATATTTCGTTTAAGGATTCTAGTCTATTGGTTTTAGCGTGTTTTTTTTGTTTTTTTTTTTTGCTTTGAAGGGTATTTGTTAAACAATTCAGAGTGCATGACAATCAAAAACACTATTTTCATTCAATGCTTTTTCTGCAGATACTCAACATGAAGCCGCATCCGTCGCCACCGCCGTGTTACGGTGGTCTGCTAATCGCTGCATGGCCGGTATCTTTTATCATTAGCGTTATGGTGCAATGTTTCATAACCGCTTGGCGTGTGGATCATCGCAAGCGTGTCTATATGCGACATCATCCGCATCATGCACATCATCAGCCGCATCATGTTGCTCATCATCACAATCCGCAACAATTGCCACACCATGCACACGCACCCATGGGTCGTGCACCTTCACGTACACGCGAAACACGCGAAGAGGCACGCCAGCGTAAATTTCGCTATTTGTATCAAGTGCGTACAGCACGTGGCGATATAATCTCACAGGTAAAGAAAACAATCCTTTGTCTTTTTAATATCCAATGAATTTCGATTGTATTCTTCTTTGCAGAACTTTGTATCGGCACTACAGAAGCGCATACAGCTAAGCGGCACTGAAACGCCATCGGAACGTTCAATTAAGACAAGTTCAAATGAACGCAACACTTTTCGCAGTGATCGCACACACTTTACGACCATACATGATCCGGATTCTGAATTGTGCGATAAGATCGAAATTGTACGTGACATTGGATAACAAACAAGCAATAGTTACATGTAACTATACCCGTAAGGGGCTCAGAGCAAAGATTGGTTAAATGTGTGCGTACGATTCTTGATATTTTATTTATTTATTTATTTTTAAGCACACATAGGTCGGGGGAACTTTGAGCTCAATGCATTGATGTAGTATTGATATGGAGAACAAAATCTAGAACGATACATGCTATAGCAGGGCGGGTGACAGTTGGTGGTTTACATGTAACTATGCGTTTAAATTAAAGAAGACGAAAAATATTTTTTGGGGCTACAAGGATGTGCTGAGGACGAGAACAGCAACAAAATTATTAAATGTAATGCGCATAAATTAATGAAGAGAAGCTTTAAGTAAAGATTTAAGGAACGAGTTTAGTGCATGATGGTGCAGAATTGTATGCTGAATATGAAAATTACACAAAATTTTATTGGTAGTAATAGTTAAGATCATGGCGACATCTATTTAGAGAGAGAGAGAGAGAGAGAGAGAGAGAGAGAGAGAAAGAACAGTGAGCCTAGAAATAAACAAACTAAAGAAAATGTGTTTTCTTTAATTGTATAACTATATACTTCAAATATGTTCTGTAAGCTTGGAAATCATAATTTTGAAAAGGCAATTTGAAAATCATTTTCCTAAAATAACTATTAATTGAGTGTGTTGTTTAAAAGTGTCGGATGTACAAATTAGTTTTTATGGATTTAAAAGAAAAAAAAAAACAAAAAAAAAATGGCATAGTTAAGCTTCAGCCATTTTTTGTAGCGAAGCTATTTATGGTGGGCTTGAGCAGTTAACGCAGAAAATTACTGTATTTACATCTGTATAAATATGTACATATAAGAAAAACGTGGGATTCAACATTAACCCCGGTAAAATGATCAACGGAGCAATGCGCACATGTCCAACTGCAACATTAGAAGCAATTCTGGATCCTAAGACTACTCGTTGATGGAAACAAAGCTACCTCAGAAATTTTTCAGAAAGGTCTCTCTAACAATGGGGGACATCCCTATTGTCCATGCCGCCAGACGAAGTAAAGAGAAAAATATTTTTGTTTAGAGTTTCATGATTATAATTGGTCAGAGAACAAATTCTAAACATCGGAGAGGCTTATGTGTTAAAAGCCACGTACTAACAAGTGCTACACAGATGGTTTACTGATGGAAAATGTCACAAGCCTGGGGGTTTGTTTGCCCCAAAACATAACATTGGAAATAAATACTCAAACGCACAACTATCTTTCAGACACAAGTGAAAGTTCAGTACGAGCAGTTTAATCTAGGTAGAGGCTATCACAAATAAATGAATCTCGTAAGTTTTATCAAAAGGTCAAGCGTCTGACCGAAGGTTTTAAGCCCGTAGTTTCTTTCTGCAAGGACAATAATGGAAGTCTGGAATTACTGAGACTATGGAGAAGTCACTTCTCTAACCTTATTGGGGGCGATGAAGAGAATAATACCGCCGATGGAGAAGCATACCTAGAACCACCAATTGATGCTGGTTCTCTTGTAGAGCCATCGTAAAAGCTGAAGAATAACAAAGCGGCAGGCTCCGATGAGTTGCCAGCTGAGTTATTCAAGACCGGCGGCGAAGAGTTGGTATGCACCAACTCGAATGCAAAATATGGTCCGATGAATGCATGCCCAACGATTGGAACAAAGAGGCCAGTGACTAAATTTTCACTTTACGCCAAATCTTGGAAAAGACCCATGAGTTTATTTGTCGATTATAAGGCCGCTTTCGACACGCCGATAAGAACGAAGTTTTTTAACGCCCTATCTGAACTTGGTATCCCAGCAAAGATCGTTCGTCTTTGCATGATGACGCTATCACACACCCAAAGCGTCTTCAAAGTAGTAAAGAACCTCTCCGAACCCTTTGATACCACGAAAGGTTTCAGGCAGGGTGATGCTTTATCGTGCGACTTATGTAGAACAGTCGGGCACGATTTTCCATAAGGAAGTGATGCTACTCGCATATGCTGTTGATATAGACATCATCGACACCAACGAACGGAATAAATTTTGTATATATATTTCCTGATGCAGCTCAAACGAATCTGTTACAACAACAACGAACGTCGAATAAACAGCGCGTTCTCGGAAATTGGGAAACAATCACGTCTCATGGGCCTAGCGGTGAACGAGAACAAGACGAAGTACTTGGTGTCCACTTGCAGACCATCAGCGCGTCTTGGACGGTCTGTGAGTATGGAGAATTTCAACTTCAATGTTGTAGAAAACTTCGTCTATCTGGGAACAGAAATTGCCAGCGACAACAACGTTAGCTGAGAGATCAGACGAAGAATCATGCTGATACTTTGGGCTCAGCAAGCAAATTAGAATTGGAGCCCTCTCTTGAAGTACGAAGATAAAAATCTATAAGACACTGAGTCCTGCTGTATGGCTCAGAAGCATGAACACTGACATCAACGGATACAGCGTCTTTAAGAGTGTTCGAGAGAAAGATTCTTCGTAGGATTTTTGATTCCCATAGAGTTGGCGTCGAGTTAGGGACCCGTATGAACCACTGTATGAGTTGTATGAGCTGTATAATGAGGTTGATATAGTTCAGCGCATTAAATTCCAGCGGGTGCACTGGGCTGGTCTCATCCGGATGAACACCGAAGCTCCAGCACTAAAGGTTTACGACGGAAACCTGAACTTGATTGGTGATTGGCGGTGCCAGAGAGAACACGTTCGAGCTTAAGATGGCAAGATCAGGTTTATGATGACTTGAAGAAACGTCAGCGACTGGCGCCGGCGCGCACTAAACAACACTGAATGGTGCGCTAAGTAAGTAAGTAAGTAAGAGGCTATCCCAACTGTGATACTATCGGACAGCCGTTGAAAGCACTCATGTCGAACTCTGTTAATTCGAAGCTAGTGCACGAATCATGGAGCCTATTAGTTCAGCTCAATAAACTCAGCAGAGCCTATCTACTGTGAGTACCAGGAGATAGCCAGATTTTAAGCCATGCGCAAGTTGCTATGGACAATATTTTGCATACAAACTGTATTTTCAAGAAAAGTGAAATCCATAAAAACTAATTTGTAAACCCTAAAACTTTATAGTAAAAGCAGTGTAATTTTAAAGCTAAATGCTGGATACTTTTTCGCTCATTTAATAGTAAATATTTCATTTGTTATTTTTCACATTTATAAAAAAAAAAAAAAAAAAATTCAACAACAAAGATAACCATTTTAATTGTTTGTGCTAAAACTACTTACAGGCTCAATGTTCTCGTATAGTCTCATAGATACTAACTCATTTTCAACATAAACTAATTTAATTCACAATTCAGAGTACAACAGAATTTTATGGTTTTCAATTGTTTCGAAAATGGTTTTCAAGAAACGATGAAAAAGACAGTTTCTTAATCAAAAAGCAAAAATGGAATTCTCTAAAGTAAATATGAAATATAAACAACAAAACGAACATACTAAACTTAAAGTACTATAGAAAAAAAATAATATATATACATATATATTATAAATATATAATAAAAGACGTTAGAAAAGAAGAAAAAATATCTAATCCATAAACTTCCTGCAGCGTATCATTATTTAATGATACAATAACACAATATTGTATACTTAATACTACTATTAAAGCGTTAATACACAATTATAATGTATATGTAAAAAAAAAGTAAGAAAAAAAGAAAAACATTAACTTTGGTTCAACCGAAGCTTTAATACTCTTCACACTTGTTTCTTTTTACACTGGGACGCTTTTTGTTTTTATTTTTTGCTAAGATTTAAAACCTATTTGCCGCGCATCTAAAAAGAAGAATATGTAAAAACTGTCTGTGAATTCTAAGTGCGCTACTAAGTTTTAAGTGTAAGGGCGCCTATAGCTTGTATTTGTTAAATCGCGGTCATTTTTTTACTTTATGTATAAGAAGTCTTTATGCCAACTTTTTAAGCTAAGCTAAGCTTTTTTGGTTAAGATTCAGTGCATAGGGGGGGGGGGGTGGTAGGACAGAAATGCATAGACGGACAGACAGACGGACATGGCATAGACATACTTTATGTGGTCTCCGTTGCTACATTCAAAGCGTTGCAAACAAACTAAATCATAATGCTATACACATTTTGTGTGCAGAGTATAACAAAGCTCACGCAGCTCAGTTGAAACTGTATTTGTATTTGTTTGATGAACTTTATGCGCACAATGCCATATAAACTTTTTCAAATTTAAATGTTACTATAAACCAAAACCAAAAACTTTATAAACTAAACAAATTTATGTTGTTAAATTACACTAGTCAACACTCAATTCTATTGTGTTTGAAACAAACCAAAAACAAACAAACAAACAAAAAAAAAAAAAAAATACTATCTATATTGCCGAAAGTTACTGATTTATTTGACAAATGAAAAAAACAAACAACAGAAAACAGAAAACAACTCACTGTGTTATAATTATTAAAAAAAAAAAAAGAAAAAGAAAGAAAAAAATTAAGAAACAATAGGAACAAATAGATATTTATACTGTACAATATATGTACGCATAGCATATATAGAATTTAAGTATACATATTTATTTATAAAAGTGAAGAAAAAAAAAAGATTAAAACAGAACTAACTAGTATCTCTATTTGAATATGTAAACATGTCTCGATATGCGAACTCTCTAAATATTGTACAAGAGTCTGGCACCATGCGATTTAAAGTTAAACTTAAAAAAAAACTGCTGTTATTGGTTTTCTAGCATGTATAATGTTAGAGGTGCTAGCATCCTTCATATAGCTATTTTATATTGTACAATAATTTTGAGTAACTAATTCAACTTGAAGTACATACTACTGTAATTTATATTTAGTTAGGACAGTTTTTTTTTGTTTGTTTTTCAATTAATACAAATTGTATTTATTTTTAAATATTACTGTACTAAACCGAAACAATTTCTATTATAAAATAATCTAAGCAAAAAGCAATTTGCAATATTGTAAAATAAAAATCAAACTTTAACTCAGTAGTTGTCAGACACTACGCGACATTAAAATCAATTAGTTTCAATACTGTTCTTATGCGCTTCATACTACATAGTTGATTTAAAAAGTAACATTAAACTTAGCGATCGACACAATCGAACGGAATTTTGTAGTTATATTGTTTATTATTTGTTTCAAATACGCGCCAATTCAAACAAATCGCTTGTAGTGAACAAATAGAATGGCTTAGGTGTGCCAAAACGATATTTTCTGTTTATGTAGTTTTAGAAAAGATACTCAAATTTTTTTTTTTTTACTTATTACAAAATACTGCTTTCCAATTTTTAACTGCTTCGAATCGTTTAAAACAGCGGTGCGCAAGCTCTTGCTCTCGTTGCTCTGAGTGCTCAAACCGTTACTTTTGCATGCTTGCGATTTTCGACGAGACAACAACAACAATAACTTTCGACGCAGCCGTTATCGAAACAACAACCACACACGATTTTTGGACCATCATAAAAGTGTTCATTTTGCTATGATTTATGACTTCGGTCTATGATTTATGACTTGTGGTCTTGTACACTGAGTAAGAAAGCGCAGTAGGTTTTGATGTGTTACAAATTTTACTAAGTGATTGCATTTAAATGGTTTCAATCATTTTTTTCAGTATTGAATTTTTTTTTACTTTAATAAACCAAAGAACAACAATACAGCGAAGGCTCGATTTTCTTCGCAACGCATAGAATCATAAAAGTATTAATTTTGCTTAGATTTATGTGACTTCAAAAACTCTGTTTGTTGTAGATGTAGTTGTACTGCTCCCGATTCAAAATTTCGTGCACACCGCTGGTTTAAAACATTTTCATAAACCAAAATTGCTGCGGTTTCATTTTTTACTGTTGAAAATATTGTAAAACTTAAATAATTATCACGACTTGTTGTTGAACTCAAGCATAGTTTTATTAATTTTAAGTGAGTAATGTCTAACGTCATCTATGCTTTCAGTTTCATTCGAGCAGTCTACATATAACAAAAGTCGTTCAGACTTCAGCTAACCGACTTGTTGTTTCTCGTTTTTTTTTTTCGATGTTCGTTTCAATAAAACTATTGTGTTTGATGTGTCACTAAATAAGTTTTTGTCTTTCAAGTTAACTGTATAGAATTATTCGAATTCTTTTAGTTTTGAAAATGGTACGAATGTTTAGTTCAGTTTATAAATCGTTTAAAATGTCTGTTTATGTTTGCATATGTAAGAACTAGAGTTCTGCATTAATTAATGCCTTACAGCTGCTTTGTAGTACATATTCATTCATGCACATTGCTATGTTGAATGCAACACATTTGAAGAAGCCAACATTCCATTCATTCAATGCATAATGAATGAATGAAATATTAATTTATTTCACTATAAATATATGAACATTCGAAACATTCATTCGTATACACTAAAATGAAGCGCATTCAAAAGCATTCGAATCTATTGCATTCATTCATTCATTCATTCATTCATGACATTCAACTTCATAAGCTATCGAACATTCACAATTCACTGGCTTTAAATGAATTAGAATGAATGTGAATTACTCAAAATGATTCATTCAATTCACATGCATTGGATGAATATGCACTTTCAAATAAATTATTTTAATTGAGCATGTTTTTTTTGTTTGTTTGCCATTTTGGCCACATGCATGCATGCAGGGCTCTAGTAAGAAATTAACCAGTTTTTAAATAGAATATATTGTGGCATAAAAAATAGAAGAATACGTACGTTGTATCTATATTTTGATATCAAGTCAGCAGTTAATTAGTTCAAATGCTGATTATATGTACAGCTTCAACTTGTGAACGCCACGAGTCCAGAAATGCCAATGAGTACAGAAACTCTAGCGCGCTCTTGAGTGTCATGTACACAAGTATCGCGTACAAAAACACACACAAGCAAGTCATATATTAAATCAGTTAGCGACAATGGTAAACTTGTAATATGTGTCTGTACCACAGCAAAAAGCGTGCTGAGCATCATCAATCAACGAATGTTTAGTAAAATTGTATATAAAAATTTGGCTATTGAGTACTTTTTCCAACAACTTTACTATGCTGATTGGTCGCAGTTTAGGCTGAGATAACCGATGTGAATGCCGTTTTGGGCGCCATATAGTGTCAAAGAAAAATGTCTACTCAGACAATAACATGAGCAGCTTTAGCTACGGCCAAATTAAGTGAATTTTTATTAAGAATATAGCCTGCTGTTTCAAGTCTCATGTTTTTTTGTTGAACTCCTATACCAGTCACATTTGATGTATGTTCCTCTACTAACAGCTAACATCAGTAATTTCTTGTACATACACGTATTTTTCTATTTCACAAACACTTTGGAATAAAGTTTTCTGTGCACTTTTCGATAAAAAATGCTTTTAAAGGTTTTTTTTTTTTTTTTTTTTGGAATAATAAACATACATAAATATTTTTTTTCGGTTGAAGTCACTACTCTACTATTACTACATATAGGTACACTTGCTCGCAAAAGTCTGCGTACACCACAAAAAAATTCGAAATTTTAACTTTAATCGAAAATATCTGAGCTAATGTTTTATGTATTGAATCAAACTTGTTTTATTTTTGTATATAGTTTATTAATAAACTATATAACTCTCAACTATAGTAATATTTTTGCTGCATTTTAATACTTCAAATTATAGTTTTAATTCATATTATGCTGCAACATGTCAGAAAAGCTCTGCCGCAAAAGTCTGCGTACATGCTTCTTTTTTTCGAAGAAAATGATGTTTTAATAACTGGTAGGCTACCCCTTTCGCGTCAGTACCGCCGTAAGATCTCTTGGCATGGATTCCACAAGTTTTTTTTTTGTATCTTCAGTTGTAATTTTTTCTCATTCCTTATTATGTCATATTTTTGGTTTTGGTAATGGTGTGTTTACGGATTCTGTATTTGAGTAAGTCCCATAAATGATCTATGGGAATCATGTACGTATATTGGGGAGGTGTCCTCAACTGATTTTTTATATTATAAAGGAGCCAAGGAGCTTTACTTTATACCCACTGTGCTTGGCGTCGTTGTCTTGCTGAAACCAAAACACTTCTTGCAGACCCAACTTCTGGGAACTTCACAGTAAATTATCCTTCAAAACTTGAATATAACTAGTTTGATCAATTATTGATTCAATAAATGTTAGTTTCCCAAAACAATTGGTTGATACGTAAACACCCCAAACTACAACTCCAACTCCAGTATATTTTACAATTGGCAACAAATTTTCAGGATGGAACCTGTTGAAGTGTAGTTAGTTACTACTGTTTGTATTGATGAATGAGTTTTGTTCACTACTTTCCCAATTTCTCTATATGATTTTCATGCAAGATATAGCTTTAAAAGAATGTTTTGAGCTCATCCGCACGAATTTGATTTCCTTTGTTATCTATCCATGGCGCTATTAACATTGATGTGACACTCGAGTTGATTGAAATAGAATGAATTGAAATTCGAGAATGGATTTCTAAAACTATTTTTAGGTAATGGTAATCGTATATTTGCTCATTCTATGCGTCTGGCATGCAGCTGTACGTAGACTTTTTCGGTAGTGCTTTTCGGACATGTTGTAGCATTAAATGAATTAAAATTATAATTTTAACTATTAAAATCCAGCATAAATAATATTACTTATGATAAATAAATAAACTATATAATAAACATTAGCTGAGATATTTGCGATTAATGTCAAAATTTTAATTTTTTTTTGTGGTGTACGCAGACTTTTGCGTGCAAGTGTATATACTGTTGTACTTATGTCCTATAGAAATTGTTATATACTTTCAACATGGAATGTATGAGGCGTATAAGTGCTTCGGTTAATTCGAAGTTTACACATTTTTTGTTGTTGTTGTTATGTTATATGAAGTGTTTTGATATCATATCATTTTGCCTACAGCGCCATGAATATTTGTTTATACATAACGTCTATGTACACAAAATTTTTGTATTAAATAAAAGCAAAAATCGACAGAAATCTTTTCAAGTTATTAATCGTAACTACTTGAAAATGTTTATATATATATATATATATATATATATATATATATATATATATATATATATATATATATATATATATATATATATATATATATATATATATATATATATATATATATATATATATATATATATATATATATATATATATATATATATATATATATATATATATATATATATATATATATATATATATATATATATATATATATATATATATATATATATAATATATATATAAAAAGAGAAAAAAAAATATATATGTAGCTACATACAAGAAGTATGTATAACTTTACTGTACAACGTTTATAATTATTATAATTTAGTTATTTAATATGTCTTATTATATGACATAAGATGACAACTGATGTTTCCTTTTGAGTATATACGAGTTCCGTACTAAGAACAATGAACAATGGCAGCACATACAATACCTACAATATATGAAAAGAAAAAATAATTATATAAAAATTAAATTATATTTAAACAATTGCAGCTACATACTTAGGTACATACATACTTATATAGGTACCTATTGTATATATATATATATATATCTCTCTCTCTCTCTCTCTCTCTCTCTCTCTCTCTCTCTCTCTCTCTCTCTCTCTCTCTCTCTATCTCTCTCTCTCTCTCTCTCTCTCTCTCTCTCTCTCTCTCTCTCTCTCTCTCTCTCTCTCTCTCTCTCTCTCTCTCTCTCTCTCTCTCTCTCTCTATATATATATATATATATATATATATATATATATATATATATATATATATATATATATATATATATATATATATATATATATATATATATATATATATATATATATATATATATAATATAATATAATATAATATAAGTATATAAAGAACAAATTACACAGTGTTACAAAAATATGATGATGTAATTTTGAAGTGAGCTACGGCAGGTTGTAGTTCAAAACGAGTACAACAGAACTGTATATTTCAAATATATTGAACATCCACAAATTTTATAGAATTTTCTCTATTTTTTTTTTTTGGCGGACTTGCCTCAATTATCATTCAATAATTCTGTAAATGGAAATTGTGAAAGAAAAGAGCATAGGTTCTGCATTTTTGTATGTAAAGTTTTTGTGTTGCAATGAAAATTTTATTTAATTTGTTTATTTCCCAATTGATAACATACATCTGTCCATTTATAAATTGTCACTTAATACATATTTGGATAATGAACAATCATATCCCTTTGTTCATTATCCAAATATGTATTAATTCCATTTTACCAGGTGTTATTAGCTACTTTTTTTGTACATTTGCAATATTAACTATGCGTTATATAACTTATAAGTACTAGAGTTGCCTCTGTGGTTGAAATTCAACTTTTGTAGCGACAATACAAAACAGTTCAGTACCATTTGATAAAGCTGAGAGCGTTAAGTATAACCAACATGTTTGGCTCAATATAATTCTGACCCATTTAAGTGTATTCGCTGTCTTGTCTGTTATTTTATTGTTGAGAGCTTTAAGTAAGACCAAAATGTTGAGTTCAACATGTTGCGATCGACACAGGCTCGTAGAAATATTGGTTCCACTATGAAACGACGCTCTCAACTGATGTTGACCAACATGTTGGCAAATCCGTCTGTTGCGTATTTCTTTGGCACTTTGACTATTTTGTAAGAACAACAATCCCTATTTATAAACATGTCTAAAAGAGGAATTGTAGAACCTATAAATTATATTATTAATAAATGCTGCTAGAGAAAAACTAAATTCGAAAATTATCGAAATGTGCCGTTGATGTTAATAACATGAAAAGTGAAAAAAAAACGTGCTACGAAATTGGCATAGAGCTATTCATTTACGGGTTTATAAAAGCACCTCAAATAAATTTTGTTGCTCCAGTCGGCCATTTTTTTCTTGAATGTTAATATAAACCTATATTAATGTACATATTAAGCAGTGTTAAATGTCGACTTGTAACGCACGCTCTACATTATTTGTTAATATACACACACGATATTTCAAAATCAAACCAAAAACGTCATTAGACGGCCAGTGATTTTTGTTAGATAGTCAATTTTTTGCACGAGTGGCGATGTTTAGGCGGCTACCACGGCAATACATTGTGCTCGATAAAGTTATGCGTTCATAAAATCTCTCAACAGGCTGCTAAAAATGTGTAAAAGTCACATTAAGGTATATTTGGAAACTTTGATTTTTGTTCTTCTTGATTCGGAGTCTATCCCACTGTGCGCCGTGCACGCAATTAGTTATTAACGTAATATTTTAGTAGATAGGAACTGAGAGTTCTGGCGCAGTGGTACGGTGCTACAGAGTACCACCGGACAGACATTGAAGCAGAACATACGGTTCCTATCTACTCATTTTTATTTGATTTTGATAGCTTGAAAGCTATTTTATTGAGAAGTGTAAGAAAAAAGTGTATGAAAAAAAAAAAATTTTAATTTCAGATTTTTTTTCGTACATAAATTTTTATTTGAATACTAAAATCTTATATACAAAAATAAAAGCGCTATTTTTACTTTTTCCGAAACCGTTGAGAACTTTTAAATTGGTTAAAAATTTACTGTGTTATTGGTTGTTAATTGGTTGAATGCGGTGTTCCGAAAACAGTTTTTTTCCACTAATGTAAAAAATTGCAGAGAAATGCAGAAATACTTTATACGACTAGATCTACAAACTGCATGGGCTCATTTTAAAATTATAAAATCTCTGTAACGCTGTGTTCTTCTCTAATAACTAAACACTAAACACAAAGAAAATTTGCATTTATTTAAGAAGCACATGTCCTAAATTTCCGCTCCAAATCTAATTAAATAAATTTGAAATTAAACAATAAATTGAAATTGTGGTTTAAAAGTTAAAATTGTATTTAAAAAGCGAAAAAGAAAAATTATAATTAAAAGAGAAACGCAAAAGGAAACTGCAGTACAAAGTGCATTTAAAATTTTATTTCTATTATGCAAAATAGACACAAAAAAAAAATAAAAAAAAAAACAGAAAGTATTATAAAAAAGCTAAAGAATTTCTGCACAGTATAAAACAAAAACCTCCCCAAAAATAAAAGGAAACAATTTGAACGTACACGTATTAGCTGGCCTGTTCTCGTTTTCACTTTCGGAAAGTTTATACGAAAGTGAATTCGGCAAAATGTTAAAGTTTTCAGCTTTGAATGGATTTTGCAATTTGAATGCACTTGTATTTAGTACTAATGTGAATTTGACTTGCTCAATGCCAACCTAATTTAAATTGCGAAATCACTTTCGCAAAATTTTGTCGAAAGTGAAAACCGGAACAGACCGACCGGTATACATATGTATTACAATATCAAACATATTTTGTTTCATTGCCAAGCTAAACTAAATATATAAATAATTGGAGAAATAATAACAAAAATATATTTATATTATAATAATATATTTAATAAAAAAATATGAATTCAACAGACGAAAAAACAACGTTATTTTTTTAATGCATACAGAAAACAAAAACAAAAAATAAAAAACAATAAATGCAGAACAAAACATTTTAAAAAAGTCATATAAAAACATTAAAAATACAACAAAATATATATATAATATTAAGTTATATATGCTGAACCAGCTAAAGATGCACGCGATGCCAATAATAATAGATTTTAAATTTTAAGCAAAAGTGATTCATACCAAATCTGTTGAGAAAATAAAAACAAATAATCCAAAACTAATAAAAAGCATCTAAATAAAATTGAAAAAACCATATAAAAAATATTTATCAATATTAAATTCTATAACTAAAAAAAAAACAAATAAAAAAATTGGCGAGATTTTTTCTCTCAAGCCGTACAAGTCAGAAAACTATAAAAAAAATGCAATAATGTAAGAATTATTAATCTACTAATAATCTGATAATAATATTTACTAACTTTCTTTTAAAGTATGTATTGTATATAACGGTATTTTCTTTGAAAACAGCTGGCACACCATGCACAGTGGTTCCAAATGCAAAAAAAAAAAAATACCAAACCGTGTCGAAATTTTCCAAAATTGAAGAATGAACAAGAAAAGACGTTAACTTCTAATAAAAGTCTAATAAACATAAAAGTGGGCGGTACACGCTCACTAGTAGATGTGTATGAAGCGATGTAGTAGATGTGTAAGATGCCACCATATTTCAATTTCAAGTTGATATTGACGTTTTCCATACAAATGCATAAAAGTGGGCGGTGGGTTTGTATGGAAGGCGGGCCACGCCCGTTAGACTATGTATATTAAGCGGCTGTCCATAAAAAGGCACCACAATGCATTTCAATCTAATATTGACTTTAATAAAGAAGTTTTTCTTACAAAAACACAAAAGTGAGCAGTATGTTTGTATGGGATCTACCCCAAAAAGTGGGCGGGTCCCACCCATTAATGTATATGTCAAGCATCCGTCCACTAGAAATTACCATATAAATTATTAAGTTGATATTTACTACAATAAAAAAGGTTTTCATACAAAAAGTCAAAAGTGGGCGTGGCGAGTCAATCTTGATACTCTATTCAACTGCAAAATTTCAACTGGATAGCATAAAAATTGGTGCCCAGAAAATGCGCTACAACATACAGACATACAGACGGACATGGCTAGATCGACTCGTCTCGTCGAGCTGATCTAGAATATATACTTTATGGGGTCTACGATGCCTCTTTTAATGCGATACACACTTTCAGACATACTGATAATACAATTACACACTCTGTGTGTAAAAATAACCGTGTCAAAATTTTCCAAAATTGAAGAATGAAAAAAGCTCATCGATTTTTTGTCATAGGAGCTAGAGTTTTCGAGCAGCGCATAGTTGCCGAGTTATAGAGCAGAGGCATTTTGGCATATATCTCCGAAACTAGCAGAGATGCGGAATACATCTTAATATATATAAAAACGTTCGTGCAGGGTGAGAAATCCAAAAACTCAAACATTTTTAGTGTAGAAGAGTAGGCATTGAAAATTTTGTATTGTATGTCATACAAAGACTTTATAAGATTCATAATCATTTCAGTCCTGAACGTAACACAAAGCAGTTTAGTTACGCACAATAAACTAAATTGAAATAATTTCAAATTTACGGTCGCGATTATTTTTTCGTAAAGTAATTTTGGTTCACTTTCGAAATTAATAATCTTCAAAAAGTCTCGCTTCGTTATGTCGAACAATCGTAAAAATGTCGTGGCAGAAGACGGTGCTCGCTCCTCCCATCGAGTTCTTGGCGGATCGGGTGGTGGCCAATCGAGCATAATGTTTGGCGATGATGAGCCGCAGAGACGTGCACCCAATAAACCAAAGCCGCAGGATGATTCTAGCAACATGCGGGCTGCCATGGGCGCTCTTGTTGCAGAGAAGGTTGTCGCCACTGAGAAAAAGAAGGATGGAGTCGCCGAGGAGAAGAAGAAAGACGATTCTGGAGTAGCCGCCGCCGGTAAGTCAACTACTGGCAACATTGGTAGAACTGGACGTGTACCTCCCGGCGGCTACTGCTCGGACATTTTTGGAAGCAGACAATGAAGAGGGCGGCGAACTTACACACGCCGTACACTATAATCGTTCAAAGCAATAAACACCGACATAATTATAACCTACACTACAGTTACCAACACTTAATCCCTAAAAAATCCTTGGCTCTTTGAAGAAAAAACAAACATTCTTACATTTCGTAGTAATTCAAATGAAATTATGTGTGTATAATAGTTTCAGTTGCCATCAAATATATTAGAGATATCTAATAAATTACAAAATGTATTATAATATAATGAACTCAACGAATTTTTCTGTTCTGGGAGCCAAAAGATTAGCGCCGTGCCATTTTACGCTAATAAACGCCTGAAAATTGTAATTCCGCAGAAAAAAAGCAGATGGAGTTAAGTCCGGAGAACGAGAAGGCCCATCCAAATCATCACTTTTGACACCAAATTTTTAACATATGTTAGTTTGGTCTGCAGGAAGGTTTCTCTTCACTTTCGGCTTCACGAAAATGTGTTTCTTCAGTAGAATGTATTGTTAGTGATAAACCGCATTGTACGGCGTGAAGTTGGTAAAAGTACAACTACAAAAGGCAAAACAACGTTTGCCGGGCTAGGAATTTTGGTTGTAGGTGGGACAGGGAGAATGAGAGGTGGGCGCTGAGTACCAGTTAGTATCTATAGAAAAATTAAAGTAAAAGGCTTGGCCTTCACACAAAATCAGTGCAAATTGAGCACTTTTTTTCAAGCAATGCTTGAAATGCTCGCACTCTAATCGCAGCTTGACCGTTTAAGAATATTGCAACTATTTAATACTTGCTGTTATTTTCCAGTAGCAGGCGAACCGCCTACATTAATGCGAAGCTTTTTGTTTAGACTGCATGCGCGTTACCTTGCTGCTGTCCGCTGAGAACACGCTCAAGTCTACTACGCACTTCATTTCGAAGTTAACTCCCTGCATACAATGTAGGCTAGACTGGAACCAAACGGGCACACCTTGAAATTTTTAATAATTCGTATTTTTCAAATTGTTACTTCAAATCGTTCTAGTAATGAAGACGACATTTGATGGTAAAGTAATGACATTAGTTTTATAATAATAGCTGCTTAATACAAAAATATATATAATTGGACTTATGACATCTTATAGTGCTCACAATATTATTACAATTTCGACAAGAATGTCAAAGGTTATCAAAAGACAGAAAAAGTCGCCAAAAACCAACAATAAAAACAATGTATGCACAGTACCTCTGAGTCTGAGTGTTATTTCTTACAGCTGTGTAACACAGATTAAGAACGAATTTAAGCGTTTGTGCTTGAGACCAACAATTTCTCGTATTCGTTTCAATGAAGTTCCAATAAATAAAATCCGATTAAAACTTGACATTTTATTTCATAAAGAATTTGTGGGCCGTATGGCCCCGTGTTGGGCGCCAAATTTTCACGTTGACATTTTTTTGTTTCATACATACAGTTTCAGGCGCGCCAATGTTGCGAGTTACACAATACATGTCTTTATGGGTAATGTAGCCAAAGGTTCAACATTGCAAACGGTATGCTAGATTTGGTCATATCTCTCAAAATGCGTTCTACAAAAAGTCTAAGGCTGGAGTGTGATAGTTTTGCCGCATTCCACTCTAGGCATTTTCAAGCAGCAGCTTCTATTACTCGTAGACAATCTATCGATGGTTTTTAGAATGAAGAATAAGTGTCTGCACAAACGTATGAGTTCGTAGAGTAATAAATAAATAAATATGTGTATGTATTACAATATTAAAAGATGCATCGGAACCATGTTGTTTAAGTCATAACCGTCTGTGTGATATCTTAAACTATTTAATATATTTAATATAGTGGATTAAAACTTGGTTTGGGGAACACTGCGTGTAAAATGTGTATGTGCTTAACCTAAAAATTATTGAAACACCCGTTATATACAAATGTACAGATAAATACAAAATAATCTAATAGATTCGACTACGAAACTCGATTGAAACTTGATAAAAATAAACTGTAACATGATGATTTCGGCTAGCATACAATTACATATTCTTTTCAAAATCTGTTGATACTTTTAACGAACAAAAAAACAAAAAACATGTTTTATGAATAAAAAATTAAAAACAAAGATACACATTTGGCCAAATATATTTTAAGCAACAAAAATAAGAAAGAAACAAAAAATTGAATGGCGAAATATATATATTGTACATAAATACATATATATATATATATATATATATATATATATATATATATATATATATATATATATATATATATATATATATACATATATATAGTGTACAATAATATATACAACCAAAAAAAAAGAAAAAATATAAATTAATAGCTTAAAAATGCATTTACAAAAGAAAATATGAAACTTAAAAGAATCAATTGAATTATAATATTAAAAACAAACAAAAAAAGTTTACGACATATGAAAACAAAAGAATAATTTTTAAATAAAAAGTATAACATAAAATTTGGTCTTTTTAATAAAAATATTAACTAGAGTTCACCCAGTGATCGAGACTCCACTCCACACTCGTGCGTGAAATACAACCCTCGCATTCTGGCTTCACGAACACTCTGACGAACACTCGATTGTGACATCGATGATAGCTTCTTAGATATAGGCCGAAAAAAAGATGAAGCCCAGCTTAACGCTAGTCGCTACACGGCTATATGAAACTTAGCAATTAGCCAACGTTTGTTTAAAGCGACGCCTCTCCTTAGAGAAGAAAATAGCAAAGCCTGTACCTGAGCTGGGCAGATTTGCTAGAGTGCTGCGGTGCACTGTCGTCTGAATTGAGGATTTGGGGTACGGCCACAAACTTCCTGTCCGATTTCGAATCAGAGCACAGATTTTCGTCTGATACCTCCTCACTGATACTAGGATGTGCCGTCCCCGAAGGCTGCATGACTGAGTCCATATTGATCTCAGTCTCCATGCTGTTTGGCGCGATCGTGCAGGTTTGCTCATTTATTGTTGCATTTAGAGCTGCATCAGGCTAGTTTGAATTTAAAGGTTCCCTACGATTCCCACGAGTATACAGGAAAGGAGCACAGTTACCTGTGCCAGAGCCCGGATGTTACAGATAGTCTATGTTGAAACTGGAGGGCGAAAGGCATCCAGAGTTCGCATATTATCGGTTGGATGGATACACTCTAACCATTCATCCCTCTGCATATGCGGTTCCATCTTGGATATGTTTCCGTGAAATTGTATAAACACAGCTACATTGTGAGAACGATACCATTTGGAAGCTCACACTGTAGGATTTTTTATAGAACCTTGAAGGGAATTTACTTTTCCTCGCCTGACTAAGTCAGCCAAGCCCTCAGCAGAGTTATGACCATACTGATTACTTGTTTCCAAGGGCCACCACTCTAGAGGTTATAGACGCACTTTCCAATTATGCAACAGTTACGGCACGTGCTCCAGAAATTGTGCCGCTCAGAAAGAGAACGGCAATAAGTGAGCAATCTATTTGCAATTAATTAATGCCCAGCTATGCAATTAATTAATGTATAGTTATAAAAGAATTTTTGTTGCTTTTTTATATGCACTCGTTCTCTTTTTTATTTGAAATAATTATTTGATTCCGCTTCTTTTAAAATTTTACCAACAAAACCACACACAACTGATGCTCGTCAACATGTTTGCAAGTGCGTCCAACACAGCTTCGAACCTAACGTCGTGCTGCTCGATCGACATGCTCTACAATGTGAATCGCACATTAGAGCACGAAAGAGATAGATAATACTTTTTTTTCTTTATTCTTCCAACTGAAAGCAAAGAAATCGAAAGAAGAAAGAAAAAGAGAACAGCTATGCGGAATACGCTACATTATTATAAGTATTATATTACCATGGACTAAACGTTAGAGTGCATGGAAAGATGTAAATAAGGAAATGGGGACAAATCAAGTTCCTCTTTTTCATTGTGTGCATACAGCGGCGCCTAACCGAAATAATACATTTTCTTCTGTTGCTTATTGCAATGGCAATGATTGGCTAACAGGCAATCGACATAAAATTTCCATTGGTTTTCTATGAAAACAGTTGCGGAATAAACTTGTGCCTGAGATAATAGAGTTTCAATATAATATAATCAATACGCATGTAAATACAATATGCATGTCTCCAAATATACTATGCAGCTATAATGTTTATTGATAAATAAAACCAATTGCCGTATTCCCTTACAAAATTTCTGTGAAATTCATGAAATGGCGCCCAACTGGCGACAAAAAGTTTTATATTGCAACAAATGCGCAAAACAATTCCAACGAATTTAGTTTTGTTTTATCAAATATGGAAAGCGCGGGGTATGAGGATGGTTTGTATGGAGGCCACCACAAAAAGTGGGCGTGGCATGTCAATACAGATACTCTTATAAAGTTCAATAAAAAGAATTATTTGTGCCGGGTTGCAGCTGGATATGCTAAAGATATGAAGAAGGAGATTAACAGACAGACGGGCAGACATATAGACGGACATAACTAAATCGACTCAAGAATAAAATCAAGCTTTCCAATGTACGAGTATGTAAAAATGATAGGGTTCGAGTCTCAAAGTTGATTTATTTGGTATCACAAGTGTGAAATCTGATGGGGTAGACGATTGTAACTATAGCCCAACCATTCTAATCTAACATAAACCCAGCAAAATCAATTCAAGTGACACACTCGCTTCGGAGAAGCGAATGTCCAGCAGTATTTCTAAAGAGGATATCGAAAAGTTATACGTCTTATAACGAAATCGCCGTGGTATGTCACGAATGCAACGCTGCATCACGATCTCAATGTACTATCTGCAGTTGCAGATGAAATGAAAAGGTACAATGCAAAATACATATGCCGCCTGCAAATTCATCCAAATCCAGCTGCGAGCGCTCTAATTGGACTGGAAAAGTGGATGCTGGGGCTCTTGGAGTTGCTCGATCAGTGGTTTTATTGATATGATACCTTTATATGTTGTTTGGGGTTCATGCGCTGGGAATGTTTGTTCAAAAGGAAATCGGACAACTTCTTCCAATTTCCCATGCTCGAAGAAAAATCATCTGAGCACATATTCTGCGAAGAATTTTTCGAAAACAAAACATTTCGTCAAAACGATGAACGCTAGCTAGGATCGCCTCGATATGCGGCTTATAAAAAGTTTGTTCCAAGAAGTTGTCCATGCCAAGAACTTCGCAGGCTATTTAGATTTAGAGAAATAACGATAGACATTACAAAATAGATTCATGGTAGTATGAATCAACAATGTATTAAGTATATTTCTGACGATGCAAATAGAGATGCATCAGTGGTTGTTTCCACTGCATGTTATTATAAAAACTATAAATCTTTGCAAGTAGCAACATCAATATTCATTTTTATTAATAATCATTTAATTTGTTGGTTGAATTACAGATCAAAGTTGTTTTTGTTTCCAATTACAGAATTTTGTCGATGTGTGGTTTTGGATTCTTCATATCTGTTTAAAGGATGTTCTGTTATTTTTGCATTCTTGTAGATCATTTTTTACGCCAGCGTGTACGTTTCTTTATGATCCTTCGTATTAGCCAAATTGAAAGAAATGGGTAAAAAAAGCCCATAAAACAATTCTGGAATACAATGAACGAATTCTTCGCGTCTAGCAATCATTGTTCCTTTATTTGTGGCAAAACAATCGGTCCATTTTTTATTTAAGTACGAAGAAGTCACTATTGTCGGTGGTCCAGATGACCATTGCGGCTTGTTCTTTGCGCCATTCACTGTAATCAATAGAAATAGTATAGTTCGATTTCAAACGGTTGTCTTTACTTTGAAAGAGAAGCTATGCCATTGTATACACTCACCTGTTATAATCGCAATTATAAATAAAATAAAAGGCAACCACTTTCCCATGTTGCTTACAAGGTTCCCAATGAACTTAAAATTTTCCAAAGAATGCACTTCGATTTATTGCTGAATGATATGAGATGACTTGACTTGAGTAAAAGCTCGGAAACTGTGGAAATTGATATGCACTAAAGAGTAATTAAATGGAAGCACTCTTTAAAGAGAAACGTTTATATGTTAGATTATAACGACACATTTATGCCGTACATAATTTTGAAATACACTAATTGAAAAATTGAGTACACTAATTGAAGACAAATACTGTAGAAAAATGTATTTACTCACTCTAAACTCAACTGATGATCGATAGTGCGGAGTGTCGGAACGAAGTAAAGAAAAATTCTAAAAGTCTCATATGAAAATTGATTTTTTATACCCAGTTGAGTAAAAATCTGCAAACGATGTTGCGAGTTAAAGATTGATGCCCAGATTGCAAGTGTACATTCTTTCGGATTTCTTGCATACAAAACTATCGTAAACGATTCGCAAGCACACACTTTGTCTCTCAGTTTGTGGCAGCAAATCCATGGGAACCTTCTTCATTTGATTTGTTTTAATTCTAGCTATAAACAAATAAAAAGAGCATGTTTTCGACCAAAATTCGCCATCTATTCTCGCGATTAATACCTAGGACACCATTAATTAAAGCTTTTAAGTGTTTTCATACAATTGACGAATTGCAAATTGAATTTACTTAAATTTTGTATACAGCTATAGTTTTCGTATCTCTGCTAGTTTCGGAGATAGTATAAGCCAAAATGTAAAAAATTCGGGTTTTTGGAACTTTTATGGAACAACCCATGGACCCATTTATGGGGTCTACGATGCCTCCTTTAATGCTTTATAAACTTTCAGACAAACTTTCAGACAAACTGATACTGACACTCTGTGTGTAAAAATATCCGTGTCAAAATGCTCCAAAATTGAAGAATGAAAAAAGTTCATCGATTTATTGTCGTAGGAGCTGTAGTTTTCGAGCAGCGCATAGTTGCCGAGTTATAGAGCAGAGGCATTTTGGCATATATCTCCGAAACTAGCAGAGATGCGGAAAACATCATAATATATATAAAAACGTTCGTACAGGGTGAGAAATCCAAAAACTCAAACATTTTTAGTGTAGAAGAGTAGGCATTGAAAATTTTGTATTGTATGTCATACAAAGACTTTCATAATCATTCATAATCATTTCAGTCCTGAACGTAACACAAAGCAGTTTAGTTACGCACAATAAACTAAATTGAAATAATTCCAAATTTACGCGAGTATTTTTTCGTAAAGTAATTTTGGTTCACTTTCGAAAATAATAATCTTCAAAAAGTCTCGCTTCGTTATGTCGAACAATCGTAAAAATGTCGTGGCAGAAGACGGTGCTCGCTCCTCCCATCGAGTTCTTGGCGGATCGGGTGGTGGCCAATCGAGCATAATGTTTGGCGATGATGAGCCGCAGAGACGTGCACCCAATAAACCAAAGCCGCAGGATGATTCTAGCAACATGCGGGCTGCCATGGGCGCTGTCGTTGCAGAGAAGGTTGTCGCCACTGAGAAAAAGAAGGATGGAGTCGCCGAGGAGAAGAAGAAAGACGATTCTGGAGTAGCCGCCGCCGGTAAGTCAATTACTGGCAACATTGGTAGAACTGGACGTGTACCTCCCGGCGGCTACTGCTCGGACATTTTTGGAAGCAGACAATGAAGAGGGCGGCGAACTAACACACGCCGTACACTATAATCGTTCAAAGCAATAAACACCGACATAATTATAACCTACACTACAGTTACCAACACTTAATCCCTAAAAGATCCTTGGCTCTTTGAAGAAAAAACAAACATTCTTACATTTCGTAGTAATTCAAATGAAATTATGTGTGTATAATAGTTTCAGTTGCCATCAAATATATTAGAGATATCTAATAAATTACAAAATGTATTATAATATAATGAACTCAACGAATTTTTCTGTTCTGGGAGCCAAAAGATTAATAAACGCCTGAAAATTGTAAATCCGCAGAAAAAAAGCAGATGGAGAACGAGAAGGCCCATCCAAATCATTACTTTTGACACCAAATTCTCAACATATTAGTTAGTTTGGTCTGCAGGAAGGTTTCTCGTCACTTTCCGATTGATAGGTACCGCAGGAGTCAAAATATTCACGGAAATGTGTTTCTTCAGTGCAATTCGCTGCATGTGAATGGTATAAATATATATTTGTGTGCAGGGTATCAAAAAGAGCATGGCCAAATGATTTATACATACTCGTATTTGTTTGTCAAAAATGAATTGCAGAGTAAACGTTTTTTGTTTCTTATTTTTTTTTGTAATCTTCGATGATATTGTTGACATTCTTCGAAAGATCTAAAAATTTCGAAAACTGATTTCTTTGCATAAAATAGTTCATAAAATTTAATAGTCAAAAATTTTAGGAAAACCATGTTTACAAATGCAATTTTTTTTATGTTTATAAAATTCTGAAAACTTTCCGGAGAACCAATCTAATCAAAATCTATGCATGTGTCTGGGTTAAAGTTGTAGTAGTATGTGAGCGATTGATTGATTGAAGCTTTTTGCATGGAAACCCATGTGATTCTCAGTGAGTCTCTGATTTACTTTTATGCACACGAGCGTAAGCTAAAAAGTTTTATACTAGTTGAGTGAAACTCAAATGCTCTAAACTTTGGAACATACTCGTTATTAGGGATACATTTGTACGTGTATATTGCATGAGTGCTATTCTTCGTAACAGCCAATGACAGTCGTGCTATACCGCATAAAGTAAGTATTTAGTGTAGTAGTGGTATGGTAGTAGTATTTGTCCGATATCAATATAAATTTTCAATTTTATATACAACAACAAGCAACAAATCAACCAAATGGCATGCCTTATTATAAATTAGATATTCCATACAAATAAGAAATTAAATAATCTAATTTTGTCTCTAATGAATATCAAAATTGTGCATTTTGCATCTCCAAAAATGGCTTTATTAATATTCGGCGGCGCCTACATTGCCATGCATCGTTTAAGTAGTTTGCGAGTGTTTGCCAACTGCTTCCGTCTAATAGTAGTGTCATGCATTCTCAGGAGGAGCATACGACTGTCGGACTGCACGCAGTAACGAGCATAAGCCCATTAGGTGTTCAGGTGTAGCGCTGCTAATCAAGCTTTCAAAAATAAGTGATACGCTCTTTCCGTAAATTGCCTATTTGAATTTATACTGTTCAGTTCTTAAAACTTATTTTTTGTGTAGAGTGCCATGAGTCAATGTATTCTAGACCGCTAGCCTTTACCATTGTTGGAATCATTGCCAAGGTCGCAGCTAGTGCGTTTTGAGCAACGAGAGAAGTACTAATTGAGGTGCTTAGTAATAAATGGAACATCGATAAAAATTAATTTTCTGAATTGTAATTTGGCATGCTTCCCAGCAAATCGCGCACAACTCAGCAACGAATGGGGTAAACATTTTCAACAAGAAATATCAGTAATAAAAAAGCGCTTCGAAGAAAAGAGCCAAGTCGGAATGCTGACTTACAATATTACTGCTGGCTATTTTAGACAGACACTGGCGAAGCGGTTTGTAAACGTAAGATATTAACATTAATTTTTAATCCTTATTGTTTAGTCAGACAAGGTTTTCGTTTGCCAGAACAGAAATGAATAGCTGAACCAAAATTTTATTCAATTTTTTTTTTAATAACTTCAGCAATTTTTATTCGATTTTGATAAAATGGGCGGTGTGTTGTTTGGAGGCTATTTCTAAAAGAAGGGCGTGTCTATTGATATTTGTGTATAGCATAAGAGGACTCCATATCGTATTTTAAGTTAATATTAACTTTAATAATGACTCGTTTTCCGTCTATAGTATCTATATTGACTCGTTTTCCGTAACTCTACCATTTTTTAGCCAAATGCGCACGATTCTAAAACGTTATTCAATACCATTTTATCTATGAGTCAATACAGACCGAAAGAAATATGGTACAAACCGTCACAAGAACGATCGATGCCTGATTTTTCGGTCAAAATTTTGATGAAGGACTAAGCTCTATTTACACTCTTTGGCGGAGACGGACGAAACTGTCGAATTTGAAGAACAGAAAACTCAGACGCCATGCACGATGAGAAAGTCACTATTCGGTCGGAGTCGGAGTGTGCTCAAAAAACATCATCGGATCATTTTTCTGCAAAGCTGGAGATGTGTCCGTACTCAAGTTGAAATACCTTAGGTCTAATTGGCGCACCCGTTACATACATCATCGGCGCTTCTTTTAATGTGTTGCAAACTGCGTGACACAAAAAATAAATAAAATAACAACTTCTGAAACTATTGGAAATAATAAAAATATCAAATTGTTGTTACTTTTTTCTTGTTATTTATATTTTATGTAGTGTATTGTAAATTCATATTTTATCGTATAATGCATTATTCTCATCGGTCTATTAATTTTTATTCCATCGGCATTATTTAAACAAAAAAAAAATTATTCCAATTTTTTAGTCCACCACGGATCGACTCTCATATCTGCTACGGTGTATCGTGCTCCCAATGGCGCAAGAATATGCATTATCATGCGCTTACATTCTGTTGAAATGTGCGGTTCTTTTGGAAACCATACTTCCATGTCCATTCTTATAAGTTGAATATACAAATTAGAGGTATTATATGGCAAGATGCCACAGACGAGGACGTAACAGACAACGCCACATGCCCAGATATCGGACATAATTGGATCGTATGGAACGCTCTGTAGAAGTTCTGGGCTGGCGTAGGCCTGAGTACCACAAAATGTTTTCGAATATATAGGCTTATTTTTCGGTACACGTTCATCTTTGCGTGTAAAGCCAAAATCAATTAACTTTAAATTCCAATCAAAGTCCAATAGCATATTATCGCATTTTATGTCGCGATGAACTATGCCTTTTGAATGTAAATAGTCCACTGCGCTAATCAATTGCTTGAACAGTTCTCTTGCTTTTGTTTCCTCAAAATATTTGTTCTCAAGCAAATAGTCAAATACGCTTCCATTCTCAGCGAGTTGCATAACCACATACACTCTGCATTACACAAAAAAAAAAAATATATATATATATATATATGAATTATGATATATGTATAATAACACTAGTTTACAGCCAAAATGCATTATGGCCTGCAAAAATTGAAAATCACAATAAAAAATTGTTCTTTCAATAGGTTTCCGAGATATAATTTTTATTTTAAATTTTCCTCTTCTCTTTTTCGGCGATAGTTTCACATTTTAAGACATAACTTGAGTTGGAAATGTCCGATTAGGTTGCCAGAAATTCATATTAAAGGTAATAAAATATTTAAAAATCGCTTCTAACATTAAAAAAATTGACATTTGTCATATATTTTGGCCCATAACACTTAAGCTACCGAATCGATTGGAAAAAAATGTTAGAAGCGATTCTTCAATATTTTATTACCTTTAAACGTGAGATATGACTTAAAATGTGAAACTATCTCCGAACAAAGAAGAAGAAAATTTAAAAAATTATAACTAGAAACCTAGCCATAGACGATTTTCGAGTTCTGTGTGCCATAATACATAACAAAAGAAGAAAAAACGGTAACTTCGGTTGAACCGAAGCTCTAATACCATGCACACGAAATTTTAAATCATATTGTAAAACATAAAAGTGGGCGGTACACGCCCATCAGTAGATGTATATGAAGAGTGTAGTAGAAGTAGTAGATGTTTAAGATGCCGCCATATCGAAGTTCAAGTTTATATTGAAGTTTTCCATACAAATGCATAAAAGTGAACTGTGGGTTTATATGGGACAAACTCGAAAAGTGGGCGAGACACGCCCATTTGTATATCTATATGAAGCGGTTGTCCACTAAAATCCACGAAATCAAATTTCAAGCTAATATTGATTTAAATGAAGAATTTTTGCATAAAAAGTAGAAAATTGCACGGTGGGTTTGCATGGGGGTTACCCTAAAAAGTTGGCGAGCCACGCCCATTAATCTATGTGCGTTAAGCGGCTGTCTATAAAAATGCATCGTATCGCATTTCAACCTTATATTGACTTTAATAAAGAAGTTTTCATACAAAAAGTCAAAACTGGGCGGTAGATTTGTATGGGGGCTACCCCAAAAAGTGGGCGTGACGAGTCAATCTTGATACTCTATTCAACTGCAATAAAAAGAAAGTTGCAAAAAAATGCAAAATTTCAACTGAATAGCATAAAAATTGGTCCCCAAAAATACGCAACAACATACAGACAGACGGACATGGCTAGATCGACTCGTCTCATCGAGCTGATCAACAGAGAATATATATACTTTATGGGGTCTACTTTCAGACAAACTGATAATACCATTTCACACTATGTGTGAATGGTATAAAAATAGTTGCGTCATGTAAACTAGTGTAATTTATGTCATTCCTTCGGTAGTCCACTGCGTTGTCGTCTTAGCTAATTTTTATAGCACACACATACACATACTACAGTGTACAAAATGCATACTAAATCTTAGTACCGTCAAACCTCAATAATACCATACAACCATGATTATGTGGTAGAACTTTCAATAGCGATATAGTATAGCAAAATGTAATAACATAGGCGACAATGAAGATGACTTACAGAACAATTTAGGGGAAAAAATTCTACGATGCAGCTTACCTGGCAGTTGTTTCGACGCTCTTATAGAAGGTTATGATATGCTGGTGGCTGAGGCCAATGACTACTTCAATTTCTCTCTTGAGAAATCTTTTTGTATACTCCGGCGGTGCCTTTTTCTTCGAGATGACCTTCACCGCAACCAGCTGCCCACACTCTTCATAGTGTCCCAAGCGCACTGTCGAAAAGCTTCCGGATCCAATTACTTTGCCCAATATAACGCCCTCCTTTTCAATATTTGTTTTCTTGGGTAGAGTTGCGATACCCGCTTGGTTGAACTTTGTTACTGCTCCGTTGCCAATCGGTACGAAGCTTTGTTTTTCTTCCATTTTGTTACTAATTTGTGGTGTATGCCAAATGGAAAAAAAACAAAAGGACTTAGAATTTAGTTTTTATATAAAAAAAACGATGCCGGAAAAGTAGAAAAGGATTTGGAATTTATTTTTTATAAAAAAAGGATGCCGGAAAAGTAGAACAGGATTTGGAATTTATTTTTATAAAAAAAAAAAAAACAAATAAAAAAATAAAAAAATAAAAATTTAATGCCGGAAAATATGTACTGCAGATTTTGAAATGAGAATTTTGAATTGAGAATTTTGAAAGCAATGATTTGAAATGCAAAGAATATTTGATGCTAGAAATTGGTTATCAATCTGAGTAAAAAAAAAAATATACGTAAGTAGTTTAAAAAGTTTGTATTTAACTTACAAACTCGGCCGGAAATAGCGAAGGCAGAAGATTGATCGGCCGGTAGCATTCGGGATCTTGTGCCGGCTTGCCAGGCCTGTGTATCATCGTCAAGATTGCTTGCTTTCAATTCTCCGGGAAGTGCTGCATTGAAAAATAATGTCAGAAAGTCTATAGCGCTCTCTGGCAAAAGCTTGAATGTGCGATTGCAAACGTTTTCCGTGGCCCGCGGATTTGCCGAACTTCTGAGGATCTATTGCGGCGACAGCAGTTTCCTTCATTGTGAACGGAGCGGGGAGCAGTTCCATCTGAAAAGGCGACAAAAGGTTAGCCCAATTTTCAGCATGTGACGTTGCGCTATTGTAGCGTTCTGCAAGGTGTTCCGGAAACACTTCAGCGGCACCAGGCACCTCCAGAAGGGCTCCGCAAGTGCCGCTTGAAGTAGGGCCTGGCGTTTTGCGCTTCTGCGTGGCACTCCATAGGCAAAAAGGCACGTCTTTGTGCGTCCACGCACTGGCCAAATGTAGTTGTACGTTGTTGTTGCAGCTCTTGTTGAAGCTGGCGCCGCTTGTTTAGGAACAAGGTGCGGAGCTCTGATGTGAGCCTGTAGAAGCCGTCATTGTGTCTGCGGTATGGTGCGCTAGTGCGGCGAGAATCGGCAGCACCGGACTGAACATGGTTGACAAACAACGCCGAGTCCCGGAATCTCATGCCGAAGTTTCAGTTTGGATTTCGCGTTGGTCACGCTATGGTTGAGGAACTTCACAGAGTTGTAAATCACGCTCTGGAGGCCTTTGAGCAGGAAATGTATTGCGAAGCTGTGTTTGTGCACCTCTGTATGGCACGCCGATCTGCTTGCATATTTTAAAAATGTGCTCCCTTTGCTTTAATTTGAACCTACTTGGAGAATCGCTCGTTCAGGGTTGAAATCAAAATTCACTCCGCTCAGGCTGGATGCGTATCTCAGGGTAATCTGGTAAAGATTGACAGTTTGCAAAAAATTGTTTCGGCCCCCACAGATCGCACACAATTAGTCAAAATGTTTAAAACATTTCCGTCTATTAAGGTTATATGAAGTTTGCATCGGGTCTAGAGCCTACATGCATATAAAATCTAACTAATACAGAAACTGCAGAAAAACGACCATAGACAGAGCCGTGTGTACGCTGACTAGGCTCTGGAGCAGTTGAAAGCGGTCCCCAATTTCAACAAAAATAAAAATCATTTTCAGCGACGAAGCTCATTTCAATGGCTTCGTGGAAAAGCAAAATTGCCGGATTTGGGACGTTACCTATTCACGCGCTGTTCACCCAAGTGCCAATGTATCCGCAGAAAGTCATTGTTTGGAGTGGATTGTGGGCCGGCAGCATCATCGGTGCGTCGTTCTTTGCAATCACCATCGACGGAGCGCGATGATTATCAATATCTTGTGGCCCAAAGTGGATGATATAGTATGTAGATGTGAATGACATGTCGATCCAACAGAACGGCGCTAAGTGCCACACAGCTGATGTCAAAATCGCTATTTGACAGTGTCCATACTGCCATTTTCGAATAAATACGGTGTGAGAACGCCCATATTATATGTTTAAGGATGTCTCTTCAAATTTTGTAGGTCTTTCAGAGCTTTAAATGTGACAATTTATTGTAACTACCGTAAGAGAAACGGCCCCCTCAGCAGTAAAGAACATTTTGTAATCCTCTAACCCTATAATAAAAAGCAATTGCAGGAGTCCTAGTGATCTAATTTTGTTTGTCATCAAATATATAATCACATAGAATATAAAACACGCGACATATGTACATACACATCTATTACGCGCTCATCAAACCAAATCACAAATAAATCATTTCTCTTTCGTGTGCACAGTTTCTTATTAAATGCTAGATGACTGCCTGCATGCTACACCATTTAATATACACAATCGAGCACACAGTTAGCTGCTGCTTTACACAGCGCATAGTCGAATAATATAAGGTACCGTATTTCGTCTAGCTGCTCTCTTTTTTTTGTTTGTTGCTTTCGGTTCCTTTGTTTTCAGTTGGCAAGATAGAGAAAAAAAATACTTTCTATATTTGTCGCACTACTACGTTTTAAGCATTGATGGTACAGAAGGAGAAAAAGTACGGTACCTTGTGTTATACTACCATACCCTATGATGTGTGATATATATAAACAGAGAGAGAGAGAGAGAGAGAGCGAGAGAGAGATCAATATGTGTGTTTGTCTGAAAAGAGTAGAATTATGCATGCAAGCTGAATTTCAATTCATTTATGTTGTTTGACAGCGAAAAACGCAAATTATTATGTGGAAATAAAAATAATGTTTCGATTTTATAAATTGTCTATAATAACTTCTGAAAATACCTTTAGCAGTCAATGAAAGTTCCGTCGCTTAAGCTGTTTCCGAGTTTAGCTCGGACATACAAACAGACAGACAAAAATATTATAAACGCTTAATTAGGTTTTGATAATGATTGAATTTCAACCGAAGGGCAAACACGTGCGCTCTTTGGTTGAAATTTAATCATTATAGCGACAATACAAATCAGTTCAATACCATTTACGTAAGTATGACCAACATATTGGCTCAACATAAGGTTGGCACGTATAAATATTGGCTCCACGCTTTCAACTGATGCTCGCTAAAATGTTGGCAAGTCCTTCTATTGCTTATTTCACGCACTTTAAAGTTTTTGTTGTAATTTTTTAATAAATTGAGAAACCTGAGAGCGGGAGAGTGCTCAGGTCTTTGTGATTGGCCGAGGTCTTTATCTGGGTTTTACCCATCTTAGACGCAATACTTTATTCCTCTTCACATGTCCAACAAAAAAAAAAATCTAGCGAATATGTTGTGTTGAGGGAGATTAAAAAGAATGTGAATACTTTGCCCTTGCATATTTATTTCAAAATCACAAACAGACTCCAATTTTATTGTAAGATTAGTTCTATTTTTTCATAAATTCTGACTAAATATGCGGGATATGTACAGATCGGACCACTATATAAGGTTCATATAAGGTGCTTTAAACAAGGTACAGGGTATCTCACAGTCGAGCTCACTTCTTATTTTATCTAATGCCTGATTGGAGCATACATTTACGACTACAAGCAAAGCTCCATAGTTTCAATAAGACAAGTTTCAATGCATGTGTGAAGCGAACTTGAGCTTTGGAACCACCCAGAAATATAATTTGCCATTGAAATTTCTAACGCTTACAACTGCAACACACCACTCAAAAATTGAAGTTTTCACTCAACTCAAGATACGCACGACTTCGATTCGGCTATTCTAAGTCGAGTTCGCATTGCGTTCGGCAGCCATGAACGAGCTTTATAAACGCTGCGCGCAGATAAAGTCCAGCTAGAAGAAAAAGTTCCGTTTACAGTGAAATAGTGAAGTAGTGCCTAAATTCCTTTATCAAATTTGTGCGATCATTGCGCTTGTTAGATTAAATTACTTGAGATACATTCTTGAAAATTTAATTAAAAAATTCTTGTGACAATTCAGCTTTAGCTTTAAAAGTGTTTCAAATAAAATAAAAATGGTACTAAACTATTTACCAAGTGATGAATTAGGTAAGTGATGCACAAGTGTTAGCTTGGTGATTTTGAAATAGAAATAAAAAAAAAAAAAAAAAAATGGTCTCAAAAAACAAAACAAAAAAAAATATTCCATTTGTTGTCATAGCCGAAATACGCGATCGTCAATTCGATTGGAGGCTATATAGACAACTAATCGGAAAGGGTCACTGTCAGGTGTTGTTTCAAATGTCGAAGCGACGCACACAACCCCGGGCTAAGTGGATCGATCCCGTACCCACGATGGTCGTCTGCGTTGTCTATATAGCATCGGATAAATGTCTGCAGTTCATTTTGGTGCTGCTCAACGATCTATTGTTGGAGGATCGCAATCTATCTCAACGTTTTCATGATTTTGCCGCGTTTAAAAAATTGAACTTGTGGAAGCCATTCCTAAATCTTTTGGAACGTAGCGATCCACTTGTCGTGAAATTGGCTTTGACAATCATTTCCAAATTGGCATGCTGCACACCCAAGATTCGTATGGCAGGCAAAGATTTAAATATTTATTTAAACTTTCTGACCAAACAGCTAAACGCTTATGTAAGTTCTGTGGTAAAAAGTGTAATAAACGAAATTTTGGTAATCATCTTTAATGATTTCTATAGTGCAAGGAATATGAACAGGATGCACAGCTGCACGCGGAGGCTGCTGCGAAAGTGAAGCCTGCTAAAATAAAATCACCAAAAGTACATAAGCGTTGCGGTTGTCCACCTGTCACGACTGCAATGGAAGATGTGCAAAAATTGCAGCAGCTAAAATTGCTTAAGAAGAAGAAGAAGAAAAATTTGGTCACTGAAATTGTACAGGAACTAGAGGAATTGCGGCCAATTGAACCGAAATTGGTTCATCAGAATCCCATGCCGGTATTATATTTCATGAACTATTTTCAATATGCTTTTAGTAAGCTTTTATTAATAAGGTATTCACATTTAGTCGACTTATAATAACCAATTAAAAGCAATCACAAAGCACTGTGAAGGCCAATTAGTAA